>JBCAUA010565719.1:0-16452 GCA_038406235.1 Peronia verruculata
TATGTATGTATGTATGTATGTATGTATGTATGTATGTATGTATGTATGTATGTATGTATGTTTGTATGTATGTATGTCTGTACGTATGGCTGTACGTATGTCTGTATGTATGTATGTATGTATATATGTATGTATGTATGTATGTATCTATGTGTGTATGTGTGTGTGTGTGTGTATGTATTGGGTCCATTGTGCTTGCTTGTTTGTCTGTCTTTCTGCCTACCCTTCTGTCTGTCAGTCCTGCCTGTCCCTCCTTTGTGCCTCTGTCTGTTAATGCGCCTCACTCTTTTTGTCTGTCCTTTTCTAGCTGTGGTATTCATCATAGCTCAGACATGGGACAAAAGCTTTTACTGGCAAAGGCTAACTCATGTGTTTCATGGTCTTCTTTGTATGACTGTGGTCTTAGACAAAAGCCCCCACTGCTCTCACGTTTCTACCAACTGCATGAACACCAACTGTTGTTTATGGCGCTGCTTAATGTGGCCTCATGTGAATGGTTTTAATCATATAGTTTGATAAAGAATTTAATGGCATTTAGTACAACTTGGGCGTTCTTATACAATGGGTTGAAGCCCTATACATTACTATAACTGTACTGGCACACGAGACTCGCTTCACAATACAGGAGATGATCAATATTTTGCCTATGTGGCGAGAAAAGCCCAGCTAAGTAAGGAGTTCACGAGGTCACACCCACTGGGGTATTATACCAACGGTTAACCCAGAAACCGCCAGCCAAGTTCTGCCAGAGGCCTGGTAGTGAATTATTCACAACTTTTCATTGATCAGGCACTGGGAACACGCGCCGTTAAGGTCTGTCGTATTATGGAGATGTACGAGCGATGAAAGTACATTTATGAACGTGTGCACTTTTTTTTTTTTTAATCCCTGTCTGTTCCTTGTGCTCAGAAATTTCATGGCGGATTTTGTTAGGAACAGAATGCAAAGTGGTTTAGTTCAGTGAATTTTTCCTCGCGTTTTGCTGTCGGTGAGTAACTGCTTTCTCATTCTTTTCTCTGTTTCTCCTCGCTTGTTAATTTGTTCCTTCCTTCTGTGTCTTTTCCTTTCCTTTTTCCTTTGTTCCCTATATTTTTTCTCCCCTTCTTCTTTCTCCCTATTTTTCATTCTCTTTCTTTTCTGTTTCCTTCTTTTATTCTTTCTTTGCATTGTTCTCTCCAAGTCCTATTTCTTTCAGTCTTTCCTTCCTTCAGTCTTTCCATCATTCACACCTCCGTCAGTCTCCTGGCATCAGTGGCATTACCAATTTGGATAAAGAAACCTGAAGCTGAGTTTCTTAGATTGAAATGAACAGACTGAAAGTATAATGTATTTGGTTATGTTATACATTATAACTAGTCCATTTTTGTCTCCATGGTAGGCAAAATCGCGGCAGTGGGTCAAAAATAATACCCGAGTTCGTTAATGTAGGCCTATATTTATTTCCTTCATATAATACCAGAGTTCTGAAGTTTATGCTCATATTTATATATTCATCATAAATATGCCAACTGACAGACCCTCATCAATGAGCTCATACATGTATAACTAATTTCAGCAACACATCTTCATTAGTGCCACAGAAAATCTTGTTGTAAGCGTTGGCGAGTGGTTGAGATTTTATCATTGAAGGGATCGTGTTATAGAGGGATCGAGTCAGCTGAGTTCTGTTGCCCTTCACCTGCGTATAATGCAAAAGGCCATATTAATCAAACATCAGTATTTTCAGCCATGAAAGACACTGCAGTTGTTGGATAGGCCAGCCAATCTAAGTAATTGCCACTACGACACCAGTGCAGAATACAGAGTCGTTTGCATTGGACGAAAACAACTGCAGTGCATGTAGTACTTGTAGTAGTAGAAGAGAGGGGCTGGGACTTAATAATATAGTAAAAGTAATCTTGAGATTGACAAAGGGTCATCTAATGTGTTATGAAACTCATGAGGTATTTGACCTATACAGCTGTTACCCTAGTGCTCCAGCACTCGGCCTTGCCACAGCTGAATGCTCCCTAACCTGAGGTCAATATTAATATTGACCCATCCGTAAGGGGTTGAATTTTGCCTGCATAAGGTGCCACAGTAATTGGTAGTGCACGTATGCTTTCATTGACTGAACACGTCACGAACTGGACCATGATCAGTTCTCTTTTGCAGGTGTCTGTTCCTCGTAAGTTGGCCATTAAAAAGTGAAATTTGGTTTTGCATGTATAACGCTAGGGTCTAATATATGTTCATTAGAACATGAAATAATGGTATAAAGATACTCTGTTCAATTTTCTTGCCCACTGCTTTATGTGAATTATGGTACCGCATTGCATTCATTCTGAAGCGCGTCCCGAGTAGTGGTGAAGTTATATGTTATAGCCTGTAGGAGCTACTATTTTATTTCAACTTAATTTATGGTGATAGTCATAGTAAGAACTGAATTGAATGGCATCTGTTAATTTACATCATTAAGTTACATCATTAAATGTACACATTTAGCAGCGCTACAAACATCAGCTGGTGGCTAGGCAGTTGGTTAAACGTGAGGCAGCGTATGCGTTTATACACGCCTAGAGAGGCATATAAACCAGAGGGGTAAACGCTTTTTTATGTCATGTCTTGAGTTAAGATGAAAAACATACATGAATGTAGTGCAGACAGAAATAGTGCCATTGTGCAGTTTATATCGACGAAACTCTAGTATACATATATCTATGATTTGAACACACAAACAAGGGCGACACACAACCTCACTGCGATCCATCTCCTTCGTCCCTTTTTACCTTTACCGGATATGACAGTGACCGCATAGACCATTCATAATGTTATAATAATATGTACTTAGTAACGTAAGAATATGGATGGACTATATTGACACTGGCAAAACCATTTTGAAACGTCTAATATAGCAGATCTTTTGACGCAAAGAACCACATTGTTGATTTGCAGTCATGATTGGTATCAGTAAGTTAAATGTCACTTGGCTGTGTTGTCAGAGAGACTACCTCTGAACTGCCTGTTTGGGGGGGGGGGGGGGGGACACGTCACATTTTGTATAGTCTCTGCTGCAGATGATACATTGCCATAGTTGAACATGGAAACAAAGGCTGGCTGGGTTTGTAGGCAATGTTAACTGAAAAAAAAAAGTTAAATGCTTCTGTTAGAGCAGATTTTTTGAATTTTTTTTTTAACGATGTTAAATTATTCAGGCTTCAAGAGATGGCACATAGATCTAAAGGCAGACCCAGACTTTACTACCGTGTTGAAGGCCAGTGTATCTGAAAAGCAATCCAGAAGCAAAGTGCAGTGAAAAAGTCTTTGACCACATCGGACGCTCAGGCTTGTAGTGTTTGTTAAATAAGCATCCCGGGTTCACTGACAAATGTGAAAGACCGTCTACAGCTGGTAGAGGTCTGATCTGATAATGTATGGCGCCATTAATACTTTGTGTCATTGGACTTGTAAATTCTACAGTATGTGGCATTGTTCATCAGTTTTGATTTTAAAGAAGGGTTGGGGGGGGGGGGGAGGAGGGCGTATGGCACATGTCCAGCTTTGAATAATAATACGTACTTCATCATTGCGTTATTGTCCATCTGTCGGTTCCAGCTGCCTCTATCGGCTTCGCACAGGATGGTTCTTAACTACCTCTCCAGTGCTCTCCAGAAAATCGTTAGATTGACTTTACCAAACTTCACTTCCGGCCCCTCAAAATGGTTCAACCTATTTTAGAACCTGGTCTATTATCACACCTGATCCTTGGTAGCCATTGATTTTTAACTTCTTTGACGCTAAGAACGGAATACTAGGACAAGTCAACGCACGAGCGTGTGCATATTATAGCGGAAGGCTGCAGCCATTTCTCTTTTGCAAATCAGGAATCTAGCCTATATTGAAGCCAAGTATAATAATCTGGGGTTACTGGGCCATCTAAAGAATGGTGGATATAAAGCATGAACTTCATCCTGCTCTGTGCGAGAAATCACCATAGAGTTGGCTGGCCGAGTGAATTATCATCACTGCCCTACGATTGTAGCATAGCTCAGACTGCCAAAATGCAGTATTAAACATGTCTTATAGCATTCTTTAACCAAAGAGCTTTGATATAGTGTCATTATGCATTAAATCAGTAGAATCTTAATGGCATAACTTGCCAAATGATTTATGCCAGTGGTTCCCAACCCGTGGATTGTGAAGCCCAAGGGGGTTGCAAAGGCTTGGCAAGAGAGTCGTATAGCTTGCTAGACCTGGCTTAAGACAAACATTAATTTGAACACATCATTTAAATTACATTTTCTGTGCTCGTTGTGTGAATTAAGGACTACTCGTGATTTGATTTACTTTGCTAATCAATAATTACTGGATACTTGAATAAATTATAATTCATTTATAATTATACAATTAATTATTTTTCAGATTATGTCTCATTCCTTCTCAGTCACAAAAATGAAATGTAAATTAAGCTGCTCATAGCAGGGGGTTGCGAGTGCAAAAACGTCGGGAACCACTAATTTATAGCAATTTTTTTTTCTTTCTCTCTCAAAAGTACTGAAAATGGCCATTAATGTAGAAAGGGAATGATATGTGCCACTATTGTTCAGTCTGTATAGGTTGGCACAGTGCCGTTGACTTGTAGACAAAGAAAAAAATTGATTGGCTGGTTTTCAGTGCTGAAGGCTGACACCGCATACCTTCATGGGTGCAGGATTTATGATGTATTGCCCATAGCTGGCTGTCTGAACTTGCTATATATATAACCCATACATTGTGCATCAGCTCTGTAAATATTTACAGAATCTGCTGCCAGGCTGTGTTACCTTCTGTAATATCTCTGGTGCAAAGGAAGAGTTAGTGTTTGGACTCTAAAACGAGTATATCTCTTGCTGGCAGCCTAATCAGTTAACAAAGCATATGATAAACAATGAATACCTAGTTCGTTGTGTTTTGTTTGATGGTTTTTTTTATTTCATGTTTTTAACAATTTTCATCCTGCAAATTAACAAATCTGATAAAATTCGCCTCTCCTCCTGCTTTAAAATTCTAATCGTGCTTTGTTTATAACTTTGAGATTTTAAAGACATAACATAGTCTGTTATACTCTTTTCTGATTAGGCATTAGTTATGAGCAATACAAGTTTTCCGTTTTGGTCTGCTTTCCTTTTTTTTTTCATTTCATTATTCAGTCTTCCTCTCAACATAGCAGGTATTACATGAAATGAAATTTTTTCATGAGGAATACCCTGAGTAAGTACTGTTTCTTGCATCAGTTCACTGACCTTTTTATTCAGTCTGACAAAAGTCAAGCCGGATGTGTCTGCATATCCCGCGGCAGTTAGACATGTTAAGTTGCTGTCAAATTTACTGGCAGTTTGCATTTTGATTTTCATTGTAATTTCCATACTATTGATTGGTACTGCTCTTGAAGGATTAAGGGGTTAGATTTTTGTTAAGAATATTTATCATCATCATCATCATCATCATCATCATCATACCATTGTTTTCATGCAAAAGTCAGCAGTCAAATTTCTCCATAACTCTCCATATTCTACTAATGTGATAACAGTGCGATGACATTCTTTGGCAGTGACATTATTACAAATGACAAATTAAATATTATTATATTTACAATTTTAAACATTTTTTGTTTTGTGTGCATTGTTTTCTCCCTTAGGCTGACATTTGGTGGTATTATAATGCGACATTATACAGAAGAGAACATGGCAAAGAAATCAACAACGACAGTCAAGTATTTCATGAAGATGTTGGCCAATATATCAGAGACCATCATATTTATGTTCCTGGGGCTTTCAACTGTCACTGACACCCATGAGTGGCACGTGGATTTTATTCTCTTTGCCATCTTGTTCTGTCTGGTGTTCAGAGTCACAGGTAATCTACAAGTCAAAATAATACATATAATTGTTTCACGTGTCTTCTGCCATCATTGGTATTTTTTTTTTGTCTTTGTTTTCTGTTGACTATATATGTATAAATGTATTTTTATTTGTCAGTTGGACAAGTTAAACATTTAATAGCTTGTCATTGTTTCTTTTATCTACACAGATTGTTAACTTTAAGTAGCATTCATGATCATATGCTCAAAAACATTAACCCTAAAAGTGTCAAGAGGCCAACAATGTCAAGAGTTCCGATAATGGGCCTTCATACTCTGTATTTATAAATCTTTATGAGCTTGAATAATTCTGCCTACTTGTAAGAATGCTCACTTTGTACTACTCTCTATCTTCAAATTTATATCTTAAATAACTAAACAACTATTTTCATACATAGCCTAACTGGAGATCAGCGATATGTATCAACATTTATAAGGTTAAAGGGGATGGTTCCTTATTTTTTTTAAATTTCATATGCAGGTTTTCAATCCTAAGAAAGTAGAATTATCTATAATTTAGGTACATGCCCACTAAGGTGACAAACATTTTGGGGAGTAGAAATTTGGAATTTGGAAATTTTGCCCCCTAATCTTCATTCCCCCTTTTTATAACTGAATAATGTACACATGGGACCTCCAAAATGTGTTCTCTCTTATCCAAGAAAGCTAGGTTTTGGTTTCTCACCCAGAACTAGCGTAATTACAAGAAAGCAGGCAGATTCCAAGTCTTTTCCGTTCCCTAGTAGGAACATTCAACATATTCACACTGTCATCGAGAGGCAGACACCTAACCTTGTAGCCATGGGTCCTCTGTAGATTGTACCATTGTTTAAAATCCCAGTATTATCACCTTGAGGCTCATCTCTGTGTCCATCTCTCTCCATATAGTTTTATAAATCTGCTTGCCACTGATTCAGTGAGTCCTTGAACAAATCTGTAAAAACCCAAAGACATGAACATATCAGAATAAAAACCATCAATATTCCATACTTTCATCATGATAACTTGTAGAATTTTGTTTTACTTGTATTCTTTCCACACAAGTTTCCAGATGTTTTGACTCGTTTCTAGATATGTCCAGATATTTAGGTGTCAAAAGTCTATTGGTTTATATGCATAATTTTGTAATATCACATGAAGATATAATAAAATGTATATAAATACAGAAAAAGCAAAGTAACTTATTTGAACACTTCTTTGTTCATTCTGTTCATTGTGATCTGCTTTGTTTGTAAAATAATGGAAACTTCCATTAATTCATACTTTTTTTTTTTGGTTCATTTGTGAGTACCAATGTGTGTATGTACATTGAGAGCCTAACTTAATCCATCTCATGTACCATTGTTCATTTAGTGTGTGTCACTTCATTTGTTTATTATCAGTACATGTATTTTTCTCTCTCTCATGATTCCACAGGTGTCGTTGGTTTGTCATACCTGGTAAATCGCAAACGTCTCATCCGACTGAGTCCCATTGATCAGTTCATCATGTCATATGGAGGCCTGCGAGGCGGCATAGCCTTCTGTCTTGCTTTGTTGCTCAACAAGGAGCATATACCGGAGAAGCAGATGTTTGTCTCTACAACCATCATCATTGTCTTCTTCACTGTCTTTATTCAGGTAAATCCAGAAGCTTTAATCTATAGGGTTGTTGTTCTTAAATGGTGGGCACTTATGTTAAATTGTGCAGTAAAATAGTTCTATCTGCAACACAAGATTTTTAAATGGAATGCGACATTCTCCCTCTCCATTGCATTATCTCTGTGCAATAAATGATATTATAAATGCTGTACAAGATTTTCTCATAAATCAAATTAAAAGGTAACACTACACCACACTTAAATCTCATATTAAAAATATTTATCAACAAACCATTTATGCTGCACAACTTATGCAATTGATCCATAATGCCAATCTATTGCCACTTTTATGACATAGACCACATTACCAATGGATGAGATAATTTCCATGCATTGTGAAAAGGAAAACTATGATGCACTTGAAAAAAAGAAAAGACAGCTATTTTCTTCTATATTTTTCAACTCATTTGTCCCCCACTCTTTTTTTCTTCCTTGGCAGGGTATAACCATCAAACCTGTAGTTAATGCTCTGAAGGTGGAGAAGGCTGATCACAAAGATCCGAGCATGAATGAGATGATCCATAAGAGAGTACGTCGATGATTAATTTTGTTCTAATATATAGACCTGTACAAGTTTCAGTGTGTCATTTCAGCTGCAAATAATTAATAAAGAATCTGTTATGGCAAAATTTTAGCAAATGTACTGTACTGCGTTTCATGCAATCAGCAAGTATGGAAACTGTCTTTGTAAGGATAATTTTCACCCTAAGCTACTTTTTAGTAGAAAGAAAGAAAGAAAGAAAGAAAGAAAGAAAGAAAGAAGAAAGTTTCAGTAGAAAGAAAGAAAGAAAGAAAAAAAGAAAGAAAGAAAGAAAGAAAGAAAACTATCTTTTCTAATTAACCTATCATTTTAAGAAAATTGAAGGTTGTTGGTGTACCTGAAGACATCTTATAAGCTTAGATCAGATCATAATAAATGGAAACAATATGGAACTAGATGTGATACACAAGCTCATTTTACTCTGTTGATAATGAAATTATGGTTCCTACTGTCTCAAAAAACTTTGGTTTTGTGCTTTCCAGAGTCTTGTCTCGTGTCCTTCTTCTTTGTCGCATTGTCTGAGTCTGTAGGGCAAATGACCTCTCAAGAAAATGCTTTTGCCAATCAAAAATATAACTATAGAGTCTACCAAAAAATGTGTACACAGCTCTCTCATATGTAATTTGAGAGAACATCATAACACAGTTCAAAGCATTAGCAAAATTTGATAAAACTCTGCAAAAGGAGCTATTGTTATAGATACTAATTGGGTTTTGTTTGTTTGTTTGTTTGTTTGATTTTTTTCTTTCAGCTTTTTGTTCACCTAAGGGTTGTATACATTTTTTTGGTGGAATTTGTATTTCTTAGATGTTGGCTTCAAAAAGCTATTATCAGAGTTAGAGATCTAATCTCTCATTTCCATTTTCCCTTTGCCCATCTATATCTCTCTCTTTCCTGTCTCAGAAAGTATGTAAAAGTTCAAAAGTTGTCAAAGTTTCAGAGTTGAACATTTTTTTTTTAAACTGTGCTGTATTGCCTTGTGTTTCAGTTCATTGATCATCTGATGGCAGGAGTTGAGGACATTGTGGGAAAATCAGGCCATAATTCCATAGGCCATAAGTAAGTAGATCAAACATCACTGTTTCTTGGTACATGTACTTTTTCACAAGGGACCCCTGCACATGCTATAATATCATAGCTTGGTGGAGTTGGGAGCATCTGCGTCATTATGAGAAAGAGCTAAGAAATAACAAAAAATTGGTGTTGAGTTATGTGTACTTTATGTGTACATATTAATAATTATTTTTGTTTATTTAGTTATTTCAATTTTATTGAGTTACTTGCCCATTGACAGCCTGGGTCTTATAATAGAGTTCAGTAAAATTTGGGAAAATTCCACTAACTTGCGAAAGTTTGTCACACTTCCTGGTGTGACCCTGTTATGATGGGTCAGAATTTATGATAAAAATTTTTCTCTATGAATGACAGACTCAAAGCCAATTGAACCTAGATACTCGTCAAACAATAATAGTAGGGGCTAGTGTTACTAATTACGTAGGAAAAAGACTGACATGCTTCTGGGCTACAATAAGAACCTTCGGTTCAGATGGGAAAGGAGGCAAAAATCTTGTAAACAATAGCGCTTCGCCTTCATTGTGATTGTGTAGATGTACTTGATTGCTGATAAGTGATCAGTATTTTATGAAATTACTGTATTCCATCATAACCATGGACTTCAAGATCAAATCTTGTTAAAGACCGACAATATTATTTATGAGGGAGGCATAAATGGTTTTAAGAAACAGGACCTTGTTGATTTGTGTCGAAGTGCTAAGAGTCTGAGCATCGAGTCGGACCCAGATAAGTATTTTGGAGTGTAAGACTGACACCCTAAAGGTGAAAGTGACAATACCACTAATAGCATAAACATAACTTAGCTTATTCCTACCCAGCTTGATGTGTCAAATGATTAAGCCAAATTCTAATGATAAAAGCATTTGATACCTTATTCTTACCTTGCCTATTTGAGAGACTGTGAATGCCGCATGTTTGCCTCACTTCCGAGTTGGCAACTTGCTTCCTACAGAAAACCCCGTTGAGTTTGCCCTGAAATCTTGGTGAACTCTATTCAAGACATTGCTGTAAGATGGAAAAATGTGGATGATGTGGGAGCTTTTAAGAGGTCTCTCCAGATCAAAGAGAAATTTACTCAGTTATCAAATATCTCATACTTTGCCAGCTACCAGCTATAGAACTGGCAAGTAATGTATTTCACAGATTTTATAAGCCCATGTTTATAAATATTTTGGAGCTGTCATGAGATTATATGCATTTCTTATGTTTGCATGGCAAATGAAGTCTATCCTATCCATGGTAAATTTATTTCTGTAAATATCTCAGAGGTAGCATGTTTACTTTTGATATTTGTCTCAATTATCTGTACACATGCATAAAGACAAGGAAAGTATGAAAGGCATTTTGTAACTGGGACCTACATCAAAAATGAGTAGGGCTCTGGGGTAATATGTCGCAAGATGAATTTTGAAGTTAAATACCTTTCATTACAGTGATAAATGTCATGTTTTTAAAGACTTTGTAAGCTCTGTAGTGGCATTTCCTGATTTTGCCTGAGCTTTTGAATAGCTGAGAATCACTGAAAGCTATTTTGGAACAAATTGCGCTGAAAGTATTCCTCCTACTCATTCCGTATGAGTAGTTTATCGTATTGAAAAATAATTTAATTGTGTGGAACTAAAATTACAGCTGATTCAGGATGAGAAGCCACATTACTGACATAAATATAGTTGTAGCAATTCTAGCCACAGGACACATCACACAAAGCACAATAACCCTCTAGTTACTGGGGGAGTTAATTACAAAACTGCATTATAAGTGCAAAGTTATATCATCATGTCAGAAAGGAAGTTGCAACAGGTCCACCATGTCAGGATTTTTCAATTTGTGAGAATAATAATGGATTAGATTAGATCTATCTGAAGAGATATGGAATGCCTTACAATGATATTATTGTAGATCAAGGTTAATTAATGAAGATACTCACTGATATAAAAGCAGTTCAGACAATCATTTGAAAGTCTGTGAGCAGGGAGTAAAGCAGTAATGGTTCACATGACTTGATGGGTACAAACAATGGTACCTGTTGAGAAATAAATGTATTGTAATATGTAAAATTGGTTCTAACAATCATCTGAAGGTATGTTAGCAGGGAGTGAAGAAGGTTGATTCAAATGTCTGTATATAACACTCATGCTGCTTTTGTCATTTCCAGGTTTGACTATTACAACACCAAGTATCTGAAACCTTTGCTCATTCGTGAGAAGCCAGAGTCCCGTGATGCAGCCATTGTACGCACATTCACCAAACTGAGTATGCAAGATGCCAAAGTTGCCGCTAAAATGTACCCACTCTCCAGAGACTCTTCATTTGCTCAGCTTTATTCACGAACTCCATCTGTTCTGTCTCTGCACAGGTCAGACATCTTCTGTTTAAATGCCCCAGTCTTGCCTTTTACGCTTTGGACAATGACAGAAATGACAAATGCTGAGATTTGAACTTGAAAATATTCTCTCAGTGTTATGCTGCTTTGTTGTTCTTATGCATTCATTGTAACATTTCCAGATACATGCATCTAGTCTAGTTTCAAGTTAGAGGGCTTAATTAATGGACTAGTCAAGATGGTTTTTTTTTTCTTTATATGTTCGTCATCGTGTCAAATCTAAAAGCAACCACCCATTGGAATATGTTCTTTGTTAGTTCAACATCATTCCTGATGTTGAGGTCACTTCTCCTAGGGGTGGGGGGCCTCTTGGGGCCCAGTTAAAAATAAAAAAAAATATTTCTTACACTTGACCCTGCCAGAGCTCCATATGTAGCGGATGACGCAGTAGAGTGGTTCATTAATGGAGTTTATTTGTTTATTGTTCCAAGGGGTAGAGGCTGAATCTTATTCAAAATCTGCTAAAGAACTCAGCAAATCCTTTAGAAGTTCATGTATGATTCCAGTATAATTGAGCACATCAACTATAGCCCTTAATATAGTAGTGGTTGCTGGTAGAGTACCAGCATTTTTGTGATGGTCTTTATTCATGTTCAAGAAATGACCAACTAAGCCTAACCAGCAATATAAGATGATATGCGTATATTGTTTTTAAACTTTAAAGTGATTTATGTGCAAAGTTCAATGAGTGAACCCTGGAGCAAATCAGCGTCCTGACACTTTTAGAGTAATATTTCAAAGTATTATGTTAATATCATTTCATCAGCCTGTTACAGTTATTATAATTTGCATTTGCACATCACTGTTTAGTTCAGCATGACATAAAAAGATCAGTCCCCTTGTAATGAATGATCTAAAACGAGACCCTATTTTTTTTCTTTTTCTCTTGGGATTGGCATAGCAGACGCACAGCTGTCGCCACTCACTCAGACTATGATCATGACACAGTTATCAACATGCAGAATATGGATCCTCTCTATGCCAAAGGTGGGCATGATGAGATTCAGCACATTCTGGAAGATTCCATGTTTGAGCCCAGGGCTTCGGTAAGTGGAGGAGCAGTGAGAATACATGTACATTCAAAATTTGTTTGCCATACCAAAGACTAGTTCTGACAACTGGATCTTTCATGTACTTTCGTTCCAGCAGACAGTTGTTTTATATTTTTCAAAATTCAAAAGCTATAACTTCACATAACAAATGACGAAGTCATCTATATTTTAATACAAAGTATAGCCCTTGATCACCCTGTCATTTTGATTTTCTTTTTTAATGCATTTGTATGTTCAACTGCCTAGTTCGACTGAATACAGAAAGAGAGTCTTTTGTTTCATCAAGTTGCAGCTGACCTAAAGAATTGGAAGGGGGGAGGAAGGAGGAGGAGGCGGTTGAATGTGATGAATGTAGTCTGATAATGACATTTCTGTAATGCAGAAACTAAAAGAACATTCCTCTATGAATAAGTTAGAATTGCTCTTAAGGACAGAGTATAAGTATTATCATGATGCTAAATTCTTCAGTTTTAAAAGCCTATTGTTCTCCTGATTTTAGTTGGTGCTGAAGGGTCAGCCCCTGTTTAATTCTTGCAGTATGTACGGTCAAGCTGATTCAAAACTATTTTTCTCACATAAGAGTTTAGGAATTAAGGTTGTACCATGATTATCATAACTTGGTTTGATGGAAAATCAGCGTAAGACTCATTTGATGGACTGTGACACAAAGACCTATACATTTTACACAAAGAAAATTTAACAAGTTAAATCAGAGATAATTTAGAATTATCTCAACTGATCCATAGATGTGTTAAATTTGAACAGAATTGCATGGAACTGTTTTTCCTTTGTGTAAAGTTACCAAGTTGTAGAAGGTTTTAGTGAGAATTTCATTTCTCGTGATGAAATTGATCCAAAAAGATGCTGGGCTCAGCAGAATTACATTTTTTTCCCAAGGGTTCTGGTAGTTGATATTGTATACATCTATATTGATTGGCGAGCATGTCCCTCTGGCTTTTAATGGATGTATGTGAATTAAAAATGCAGTAGCTGCCATTCTGGAGTCTAGTCGCTGCTGTTGCCCAACAGTCAAGTGGCTTGTATTGATCTTACTACTAACTGTCAGGACAGGGGATTCTCATTAGCCAAATGGTTTACCATCTGTCTTAGCACAAGCAGCATGTGAGAAAAAATGGGAGGGTGGAAAAATTAGGGTATTGCTAAGAGGGAAATCATATGAAGTGGGTGTCAGGAAAAGAGGAGAAAAGAAACTGGAAGCAGATTCCATGTATCTGGCCGTAGTTTTGTGCCACTTTGCACCACAGGGTATAGGAGTGAAAAATCAACAATAACTTGAATGCAGCGTGAATATTTCTGACTTGACTGTGAATTGTGGATCTTCCTATAGTCAAAGTTTTCTCAAAGCTTGAAAACTTTTTATAACAGTTGGCTATAGTCCATCAACATAGATTACCTTAGCTGTATCTATTGATGATCTATATTTGATTTAATTCTTCTAGTTGTTAGTATCTGTCTCTTTCAGTGCCAGAAGAGGCCCACTTTGTTGTTTCCTTTATGATTACATATGACCCTTATCTAATTTCAAAAACCAAATATCTATACTGGTTTCATGTATAAAACAGTAGAAAGGGGATGTAAAGAGTTCAATAATTTACATGTAATAGAATTTTATAAACGAGTGCCGGTAGTCAGAGACTTATAACAGGTGATGTTATTCCAATGATAGCTCAGTTGTTGGTTTGCTCTGACTTAAAAGTCTTTGAGTTTTTCATAACTTTGCGTAATCATTGTTATATTTATTATTTAATTTAATTTACCTATTTAATTCTCAATTTTTTTTATTTATTTTGTTTTTTGTTTTAGTGGACCCTTGAGCGGCGACATAGCCTAGGGGAAATTCACAATCCCCCACCTTTCCAGCATTCAGAGAGGGAACAACTGCGTCATATCTTCACTGACATGCAGCGAAATGGCAGCAAGAACGGAGTCTATAGCAATGGCAGTGTCGGCCACCAACTTTCACACTATGGCCATCACAAGAAACCTATGCGCAAAAATGTCAGCTTTAGCACAGATCACCGACGTCTCACCAATCAGCTGTCTGATGTCGCTGAGATTATTGGAGGTGAGTATATATGTGTAATTAGCTCTTAAGTGGACTGCCAATCTGTAATTAGCCATTAAATGTGACTCTAACTGCTGATATGGTACAGAACCAAAACTCTAAGATTTCTAGGATGAGCAAACCTCAGTAAAGTCAACGGTAGCTGACAAGGCCATCCAGAGAAGAAATTCATTCATCAGCATTTCTGTCTGATTTTAACTCCACATCTGTACATAAAGTCTGAAGAATGAATTTGTGAAATTAATATTGTACACACACATTTTTATTGTAATAATTTCAACAAAAAGAAAAGATGGAATGTAGTTTTAAGAAAAAAAAAGCAAAAAAATGGAATAGGTCATGTGACGGATTACTTTGTTGAGGATGTTCCTTGAGCTATTCAAAACAGCTCATGGTTTAGATTAACCCTTCTGTTTCGAGAGAATATATTCGGTTAGGATAATTACTCTGAAATCAACTACTCATTCAGTCATCTTTCATGTCATCCTTACTCTATCAAACGAAATATCATATTGCTGTCAGGCATTTCCATGTACATAACAACAAACATAAAATCTTTCTATGTGTTTGCTACCAGGCCCTTAGACTGCAGAAACTCCTTGTTTTCTTGAAGTTAGAGTCAGCTTTTATATTAATCACACATATACTGAATAATAATAGCAGTGGATAGGTAAGATATCCGATGGCATAGGGAACATAAACAGTCTTTGCATAGCAGTCATTTCAGACAACTGAGATATTTTTTGGTGTGTGGCTATTATTCTTTTTGACCAGTGAAGAGTCAGGTATTTTTATGATTGTCATGGAGATTATAACTCAAAATAGCATCAAATGAAAGAAAGCTGTGAGATAAAACATTAAATAATTAACACCAGTTTCTCTGTCAGGTCCCCCCCCCCCTCCTTTTCCAACACCTTTTTTTTTTTTTGTCCTTTTCATGTATTTTGTTGCTTTTGTTGCGATGGATGCTTTAATAAAAGAGTTTAATAGACTTCAAAGAGAAAGGTTATGGCATAGGATAGACATAGTGAAGTCTTTAGTTTAATGAAACTCTAAAAAGAAAGTATTATGCAGAATTTTACCAAGAGGTTTGAAAAGAGAAAAAAAAGAAAAGGATAAATGACATGTTATTAAGGGGTGGAGGGGGGCTCGTCCTGGAGGTGATTTTTTTTATTATTAAAGTTAGGTTATTTTAACTTTTTCCATCATATTTGGCATGTTCAAATTAGAGGATAGCTATGGAAAAAAATCGACTTTTCCATATGGTTGCCATGGCAGCGCCGCCATTTTGGATTTTGGCGTCCCTAAATTGACTGATTTTAAAATCTATCATTCTCCTCCACCAAATTTCAACCAAACTTAATAAAACTTGGTTAACATATTGTTTGATATAATATCTAAAAAGTTACATTTTTTTACTACGTTCCATGCAATAAAAAATTTTCTATTAATTTTTGAAAATGCCATATAGCGAAAATTCAAATTTCGCAATTTTTTCAAACTGAAAACCCAATTTTCTTTAAAAACTTACACACCGAATTTACCGCGCATTCGTAACTTTTTAGGCTTTGTGGTGACAATGATGCATACCAAATTTGGTTTGAATCGGTTTCGAAACAGAAAAGGAGATAGAAAAAAACTGTCAAAAAACTGGGTTTTGAGAAAAACGCTTTTAAAGTTGTTTTTTTTTTTTTTTCAGCGAAAAATTGACATGAAGAGTTTTGTGTTAAGCTTTTACTAGCCCTCTTGTCATGAATTCTGTGTCTTTTGGTCCCGTTTTTTTTTTTTTTTTTTTTTTT
>JBCAUA010565830.1:0-16452 GCA_038406235.1 Peronia verruculata
CTGAAACATATTAATCAACAGGAAAAACTAAAAACTAAAAATTGCAATTTAATGATAAGTGGTAAACAACAAAATTGATTGCCCATTCTCTTGTTTAATTTTGCTGCAGCACTTGGTCATCTCCATTCTCTTAAAGTACCAAAATCTCAACATCTACTCAAGGTAGAGCCACAGATTTTTTTTTTTACGGACAGACAAATGAATAAGCTTCAGTGTCATACTAACAACTCTTAACCACTGTTTTAACCACCTGCAGGAGGTTGAAAGGAATAATGAGAACATAACGTAACTCTATGTGGACAAAAACAGATCAACGCTTGATTTCAATGTATCGTGTTTCAGTTGTCCCGAGCGCCATTGCCATTTATTTTAGAAAACTGCCCCTGTGTCAAGCTAAATTCTATCTTTCTACACACTTTTTATAAACATCAACTTGATCCTGAATACTAACAATGTGCTAGAATAGTTTCTGTGAATTGGGTACTTTAAGAGAATGGGGTTTTCCAGAGTCTAGATAAGACTGTTCTCATATACAGTGTAAAAGAGGGAAGGCGTTCACTCAAAAGGCAGAATTTCATAAGCTTAAGATAGATCAGATCAGACAAGACATTCCTCAGGTACAACACAAACTAATGAGATAACATGAAAAAAAAAAAAAGATTATAAATAATCTTAAGTCTATTGTTCAATAAGTTATGAAGGAAGGGAAAAAAATGGGCTCAATATTGTTCCATATGCTTAAAAGTTGAAGTAAAAGAAAGTAACTAAATGGTATGTGATGTGGCAACATTGAATAAGTTTATACTTCTTTAAATCCCCCCCCCCCCACACACACACACACTTTCCCCTCCCTCCCTCCCTCAGCCATATCAAAATCCTTGAGTTTATCAATACTATCCTCTTGCTGTAAAAAATGCACTTCAGGCTTCTATGAACAGCATGTACAATATAAGGAAAAAACTAAAGATCTTTATGAGGACATAATATGAACATCATGCAGATTTACTGGTAACATGCAATGCATGCTACATGTAGATGTAATAATTATAAAAGAAAGAAAACAAGAACTTAAATTAAATAATTGTCTTGGCAAAACTGATACCGTGCAAATGCTCTATGTCAGCGCTCAAGCTCTGCTTGTATGTTTGTTGTTGGGAACAAAGAAGACTAAGAACCATGCTCAGTTTGATGCATAGACAGATAACAGACATTAAGACAGTGTAGCATTTCAGCAATTAAAGCTAAACGTATATCAGTTGCACCACACACAGCAGCAGCATTTGGACAATGTATTGCAATTACAAGCCTGCTATTTAGCATGAAAAATGTGCATAGAAAAAAACATTGCTGACATCACACACAGTTACTTGTTATACATCTAATACAGCCAACATTGCCATTGTGTGGAAGACAACCAACATAGAAATGATATATCTTTGATACTAAGGGCTATCTTTATTTCATCTCCGTATCCTATTATAAATAAAAAAAAAAAGGGTAAAAAATAAATCCGACGACAACAATGACAAGAATTTGCCATAAAATATCTGCAACGACAACAATGACAAGAATTTGCCATAAAATATCTGCAAAGGTCATCAACCTAAAGCAAAATTAAATTGTTAATCAAAGAGACCAGGGGAACATTATCTATTATCTCAGACCTACTCTTAGGTGTACAACCATGTGGCAGGACAGAACTAAAGGTTACAATACTGACACATTTGCAAATGTTGTGTTTCACTGCTCTGCTCCAAGGCTTCTAATGCATTAACCAAGAAACAAAAAGCATTTGAAACATACTGGAAGAATACACTTTCTACAACTTGTGTACTCTGCTGTCTGGAAACTTGCGAGGCTTTGCACACATATCTAGCAGTGGACATGCATGCAGTAGATTTGATTCATTGAGACCAAAAATCAAAAAAAAAATGATAATAATAAAATAACTGCCACAAAAATCATGATCAAATAGTTAATAAAATTATTAGGAAGGGCAAAAATGAGGCAAAAAGCTATCAAACCCATAAGGCTAATTGCACTCATTACATCTAAAAAAAGATTGACACATAGCAAAGCATATGGTACAATATAATGCTAAAGAATGTTTCACATACTATTTTTCCTTACTCATGTCCCAGTTCTTCGGATCCTATCAAACATAATCTTTTTTCTAAACGCAATGCATGTTTGCAAACCGTGGCCACAGCAGGCTGCCAAAGCTAAACATATGCAAAAAGACAAAACTATAACGCACAGAAAGAATTTATGAAAATTGTGAGTAGCTAGACTAATGAAACATGTCTGAAAATAAAAGAGAAGAAGACAGAAAAAACAAGGAGACAAAACACAAGAAATAACGCAGTAAAAATTGAAAGAAGGTGGGAATGTTGAGAAAAGAAACAAAGCCCCCACCCTCCTTTCCTGGGTCCTCCCCCCCCCCCACCCCCCGCCCCTACCCCCGTAAAAAACCCCCCCAGATAATTTGGAAAAAATAAATAAAGGAACCTGAAAGATTATATACATGCTAGATATATGAAAACAGCCTGTACAATTTGCAACATGCTGCAGGAGAAAAACACAAACAACAGATAAAATATAACAAAGACTGCATCTCAAAAAGGAAACAATTTACAAACAAACAATTTTTTTTTTTCAAAAAAGTTCCCTCGCCATCCCCCCTGCCTCCATCACCATCCTGCCTTGAGAGAATAAGAATAACCAAAAAGAAAAGGAAATCCATGGCCGTCAACGAGCTCACTAGCAACTGGAGAAAGAGTGACTCTATTCCCCTGGCTAACTTTGAGAGCTGGCTGATAAGAATGTGAACAACCCTCTGTTCTATCTATCATGTTCCACAGTACTCATATCTCCTCTCTCACAGTAATATATTATCATAGGTGCCTTGGAGGAAGAAATAACGAGGGAAAGGTAATGGAAGAGGTGTGGGGGGAGGGGGCGGCGAGGTGTGCGTAGTACAAGGGAAGAGATCAGTAATGAAGGATAATCTACTCAGTTGACTCGAAAATTTGGCAGAAATTTGATCATCACAATCAAGTTATAGCTTTCTGTGTTATCTGTTTTTCTTGAATTGTTTTGCTAGTTGCCGGTCTGACAGTTCTATCATATTTTTATAAAAGGATAATCTACTCATGATGATCTACTATGCTCCTAGCCGTGCCACTAAACGCTGGTCTTTTTGTATCTTTGTGTAGGAGAACAATGTCCAACATTAGTCTGCATCAATGTTCAACATTAGTGCATTATCTACTGCACCCATAATTTTGACACTGGGCAAACCATAATCTCTTTTTTATCTTTGTGTAGAACAATGTTCAAGATTAGTCTGCACTATCTACTGCGCCCATAACTTTAGCACTGGGCAGACTCTGATATCTTTGTATCCTTGTGTTGGAGAACAAGGGAAATAACAATGGTGACCAACAGTCTATTGGTGTTCTATGCCAACCATCGAGTGCCATTAATGTTGGGTGGACAAAAGAGGAAAATGAAATGATAGTGCTGAAAACTTTTCTACATACACCCATAATATAGATGATACTTAACAACTGTGGTCTATACAAACCTATCTTCAAAAATGGTAAAGAAGGACAAAAATAGGAAAGAAGAATACTCATCATGATCTCTGTACCCATAGCATAAAGGTTCCATGTTAACTCTTAGGCGTGGTAAAAAGGACACATTTTATTTGGGGTTGAAAACTACGTGTTCTACAGGTGTCCACATCTGAAACGTCTCAACTTTGATCTCCATAATGTCATGGTTATGTAGAAGGACTTTAGAAATATCAGTGCTATAGGATCTTTTACACAGTCCTGTGAACTGACAATTTAAGCAGTGATCAACTCTCATTTCAGGATGTCCTTTGGGGCAGACTCTTACATCTGTTACTCAGCTAACTTTCTGATGTTCTAAAAGTTTTACTATTATTTCTTTTCATCAATGTCAATACAGACAATGGAAGCAGTCTGTATTCTGCAGTTGATGCCGCACTAACAATTTCTTAGGTTGGATGTCTCCCCTGATCGGATCTTTTTACTACTTCTGTCCCGTTCAGCATATCTCTTTTGGTTTTCTGCAATACAAGGTTATCAGGCTATTGCACAATCGGTCCACCCTCATATTTCCCCTCCTGTCATTCCAGAGCCATTTATGATTGAATATAAAAATCTTTGAGGAGTATGACCTACTGCAGTATGGCGTCATTTTTGACTGAATCTAGAGATCATTAAGGAATATTATCTACTGCAGCATGGGTGGGTGGGTGGGGGGGAGGGGGGGAAGTTAAATTTAGAAGTCATACCCGTTCATGTGTTTCTTAAGTGACACATAGTATCTACAGCATATGATATTTCAACTAAGTGCCTTACTGGAAATCAGAGGTCAAATCAGAGGGGTGTACCATCCAGGTATGCAAACTTATCACACTGAGGTTAATAGTTAGAGAAAGCTAGCTACCAGTTAGAAATCATAGGGTAGTTTCCACTCCAAACCATCATCCAACTACTTTACTGATTGTCTTATGAAAGGAGGTTAATGTTCACATGAATACAATTTTTTTTATAGCAAGTTTACGTTACAAGTTACCAAAATCCAAGCAGATTGTTGAGTTTGTTAGTTTTCACCCTCACAACATAATCTGTATCATTGTTATGTGTGTTATTCAAATGCTTCAAACCACAATTTTAGTACATATACTTTGTTAAGTATGAAGGAAGTTAGTTTTCAATGGAGTGCCAATATCTACACTAGAGTGTGTCTGTATGTGTTTATGTGTGTATGTATGTGTCTGTGCACCAACATCTGGTTAAGAAAGAAAGAAAGAAAGAAAGAATTACCTATTTTCCTCCTTCCCCTCAACCTTCCCCTGGACTGGCATCAAAAACAGCACACTAGTCTCATCCCCACCTCCCATCCCCATCCCGCCCCACTCTGCCACAACTTTTCTTCTGATATGACAAGAGACCATGAGTCTCCCTCTTTCCATTTTACCACCATTCCCCCCTGGGATGAACTAAGAAACAACACTATTCTTCCTGCTCTACCCCTCCCCCCCCCCCCCCAAACCACTCTCTTCCCCCTCCTTCCATGCCATTAAGAGAGAGGCAGTGAGTTGGTGATAACAGAGAAAGAATGAGGTGACAGCACACACTAGATGAGATCCAGGCTGTGTTGATCTTACCAGCTCCTATAGTCATTGCTGCTGTAATGATGAAAGAAAGAAAGAGCAACAGGTGCAAACATGTACAAAAAGTAGTGTCATTTTATTAATTGAAAACATAGGGAGTGGGGGGTAACCCCTAAAATATCATAGAGGCGATATACAAAGAATTACATAATGAGGTCAAGAGAATGAAAAACACTGTTTTGTTGTTGTTGTTGTTGCCCTTATTCTTATCAAAGTGTAGGTGAGCAACTACAAAACTATTACAAGCTAAAGACCAAGAGCCAGATTTATTACATAGTGATCATATTTTAGTGATACTCCTCATGATATGTAGGGAAGTGGATCAGTGGAATCACTCGGACAAACTTCACCGTGGTCTGACTTGATAAGACCCGCCATGATAACCTCATAAAACTCAGCAAACTAAAGCAGGTTCTGAAATCATCTGTTGTGAATAATTCAGTGGGACAGCACCTAAACGGGCAGAGTATTTCACAGAAAGTGCTATTACATAACAAATGAAACAATGCCTTAATCATCGAAGATAAAGGGGCAGAATATTTTACAGACAGGGTTATTTGACTGCAAATGAAACAACAGCTTAATCATCGAAGATAAAGGGGCAGAGTAGTTCACAGAAAGTGTTATTTGACTGCAAATGAAACAATGGCTTAATCATTGAAGATAAAGGGGCAGAGTATTTCACAGAAAGTGTTATTTGATTGCAAATGAAACAGTTACAATAGCTTAGTAATAGAAGACAAAGAGACAGAGTATTTCACAGAAAGTGTTATTTGACTGCAAATGAAACAATAACTTCATCACAGATGATGATTCTGTCTCATTGTCAAACAATGGAAGAACATATATGATGGAACTGCAAAGCGATTCTGACGTGAGTAATTCGTATATGAAGTGATGAAACATGATGGACAGCTACAGAAAGTACTAACTGCTCTATATGATTCTATGGGAAAGCTGCGTAGTAAAGAGCAAAGTAGAATATCATAAACATAATGAAACTAAGAGTTCCATCACTGAAGATTTACTGAAGGTGGCCATGCATATTGTCCCAGGGTCATATCTCCCAGGCAATCGAAATGAGATGTATGTCAATTTTCCACCAAACTGAGCTATAACTATTACATGAAAACCTTAAATCTTGTACTGTCATGTGTGAAGGAAAAAAGTTCTGATTTGACTTGTCCGTAGCCAGAGATGTTGAAAATTGAAGAAACAGAGGTAGATTAACTTCCCTTGCATCAGCTAAAATCAGGACAAAAACTGGCAAAAATGTATAGATTAGCATACGCACCTCCCTGGCAACACATTCTAAAATATTTATAGTATGCCCATAACAGCCATGTTTTTCATTCCACAGATATGAATGTTCTTTAAATTTCTGCAGTATATAAACATCGTTACCGCACCATTTTTGTCATATTCAATCCCCAATCTCACAGCCAAGGGACTCATGACTCAGAGACCATGACTCATTCTGACGGGCCACAAGAGACACGGTACAGCAGAGTCTTTGACACAAAGAAAGAAAATCTATGTTCAATCACTGTAACTCAGTGCACTGAAATGAAGGATGTAGTCATCACTTAAACTATTTGCTGTATGTGATTCCAACTGATTCTGTCACAAAACAGAACAAAGCCGTCCATGAAAGTGGAAGGTTATTATGACAAAAAGATCTAGCTATTGAAGATTTACCACAGGTAATTCACATCTGGTCCCAAGCAGTTGACCAGAGCACAGACAGAAGTGAAGACAGGCCCAGCCTAGGTATTGATATCTTGCTGGGGACCGCCATGAAAAATTGTTACGAGAAGGGCAGGGGTCTTTGATGGCAAAGTAATGTTGAAATATAGCAGAGTGTCTGCTGCTTAAAATTCTGATATGACTTTGGTTGATTATATGCATGGCTGATACTATCACACAATGGTAGAACACTTTTGGCTTCTATATATCCTTTCAAGTCTGTATGAAAATACCACTCAGTATGAATAGTGGGCTTTGGCACAAGATAAATAAATGGTTACTTATTACTACATAACTTCTGTCTGTATGTCTATTATCATTATTATTACTATGAACTACAATATGATGGTTGATGTTATAATGAAGCAAAGGTTACAGCAGCTGCAAAATATCATAGATGATTTCATGATTATGTCATACCATAAAGACAAGTTTATAAAATATGAATAAATATACAAATAAATAAATTATTAAAATGATCAAATAATAATAAATAAGAAAATAAATAAATATATTAATGATAACGATAAATCACTTGAAGCAAACCATTTTCACTGTACAGTCACTCAGGGAGATTTATGGGGAAGTCACAAGTACCTGAGGCCTGGTCACGGACAGTTAGCTCCAAGTCTAGAGGTTTTCACCTCATAGCGTATCAGAGATTAGGCATTAACTCTGCATCACTGATATTGTTCTTATGATTATGCTATGGTGCTGTTCACACAACAGGTAAGATAAGATTAAGATAAGACAGGACAAGATGACATGAGATGAGATGCAAAAAGATAAGATACGATTTAGTTGCCCTCACTGAGCACATTTATTCATCACTGATGAGACATACATATGCAATTCGCATGATCGAAATGTGGGAAGCCATTATGGCCGAGTGCTTAATTACATAACTGGCAACCTCTCTCTCTAATTAAAATTATCATGTCATACACATAGCAGTATCCTGGTGATCACATGGCACAGAGTACAGAAATTCTATGCTATTTATTTCAGAACATGAGGTGCAACCCTTAGTGAAAACCTGAGGCTAAATGTCAGCACCAACTTCGCTAGGAATCACAAAATTCAACTTGGTTAAACAAATGAAAATTAGAAAATAGGTTTTCTGGGAGTTATTAAAGAAAAAAAAAAAAATTATGTCAAATAAAATACATGTATTGATTTTGTGTAAAGCATAAAACTATCATAAATGAGCGTGATATTGCACACAAAAAAAATTTCTGGTTATACAACGCACTGGGAACTGAGTGTCCATCTGGGAAATTAACAGCTTTTTAAGAAAACAAAAAGAGAAAGAGAGAGAGAAGGAGGGAGGAAGGGAGGGAGGGAGAGAGAAGTAGTAGGGGAGAGGGAGAGAGAGAAAAAGAGAAATATGAGACTGTCCACACAGAAACCCACATTCTTCCCCTCTCCCCTGAGAACTGAAGTATTGCATTTGAAAAATAATGGCGAGTTTGTTCATTAGGACAAAGGAGAGGACAATCACTGCTTTGTGCTAAACAATGAATGACATGTATGTGAAACTGGATTTCCTAGTGGGCCAAGGACACAATTTTCAAACTTTCAGACATGTGCCTTTGGAAATGACAGTAATGTAAGAAAACACTGACCTCATAACAAACACATCATGAGAATAAAACTATATTGACTGACAAAGCTGTCTACAGGTGCTCAAAGAAGTAAAGAGAATGCAAAGCAGTTATACTGCAAAAGGATAAACAACTTGTATGTCCGATTTCATTGTAATACCAAAAAAAAGAAAGAGAGAGATGCAAAATATTATTCTAAGATGACAAAATACTGAGAAGGAAAACAGACAATTCAATGAGCTGGATCAGAACTATACACAGATATAGTCTTATGTGTGACAGTAGCACTTGATTTTTATAGGGGATACCTCATACACTGACAGTACAGGCATGTCAGTGGTGAAGACTTAATAAATTATGGCTCCTATTGAGATTTAGCTGTGACATCAGTCAACCAAAACAAAGAGAGATGTATATGTCTCGCGGTCAGCCGAAATGAGACGTAAGTTGCTGGGCTAAAGCTGAGAAATTGGGCTTTGAATGTGATGAAGGGGGTCAGACATCAAATTTTTTTTTATTGCAGAAATTGAAAGTGCATTCATTTCTTAACAAGACAGCATCGATCTTACCCTTGATTTATAAATATTCCTTTTATGCGTTTGACCGCTCATTTAAACTCAAAATTTTCTTGGAATTTCGGTCAATGCTGAGGGGTCCCCTTTTGTCTCTTTAAAATGCAGTATCTCTGGCTAGAATAAATCTAGCTCAGAACTTTTTTCACCATCTGAAAGGGTATGAAATAAGCTTTCACAAGATACCAAAAACTCCATATGGTGAAAAATCAACATACATCTCATTCTGACTGGCTGGCTGCGAGACACATATTCTTCTTTGATAACAAAACAACATGAATGATGAGAGAATTCAATAAGCTGTAACAAAGCTGGCTAAAAATACAACCTTTGTACATGACAGGAAGTAAAGAACAGTAAACTTTTATGGTGGATATTTTGTAGTAATGTAAACTTATCATGACAGACTGAATATATCAAAGGACACTGAATAAATGAGTGGAATCAGGCTAGAAGAATGGTAAAACTGAAATGACATCTAGCATTCGCTTTTGGAAGAATGTCCATATAACAAAGAATGTGCATTTTTTTACCAATGCTAAACATCAATGAAAAGGAAAGAAAAATGCGAACAAACAAGGAAGTGGTTATTCTTACCAGGATATAGTTTAAGTCAGAAAATGTGGTCTTAGGTATGAGTTACTGGATGTCAACATAATAAATCAAATTCAAAACAATCCTTTGACTAATAACAGGGATGTCAAACTGTTGACAAAAAAGGTCTGAAAATCTGTTCCCCCCAATCAGCTTTGAGAAAGTTTGCACGTTTTCACAAGATATTAGGATGTGAAAAATTATGCGGAAATTCCAAGAACTAAAGAGATCCCACTGGTAGTGCCATCATCATGAACATCATGCGTAAAAACTACATTACAAGTATTTCCTAGATCTCGATCTAGATCGCGAAGAGCTGCCTTCTCACATTGGTCTTTATAAGATCATGGGCACATTATTTGTTGTTGTCAGTACTTTGATGAGCTTACAACTCTTACGTGACCATTACACTGCATATTGTCAGGTAGGAGGAATTAAGCGCTACGAGCTTCGATCTCATTCTCAATCTTCAAACAACTGCCGAACAACAGTTCGATTATTGTCCAAGGTATGAGGATAACTCTGTTGCACTTCCGGTTTAACTGTCATCGTGTGGAGTTTGTACAGCAAATTATTATGAAACCGCGATTGCTTTGGGGATTCAGTATGGTAAGAATCGGCAGTTAGTCGGTCAAAAGTAGGAAAGTTGGTGACAACAAAAATGTCGGAATTCCAACTAAAGTCGAAAGTTTAACATCCCTGTAATAAACTTAGATAATTCACAAAAACAAGTTGTTCTGTTTTTTATATTTGCAAAACAAGCAATTCAAACCGAATGTCCTACAGGATAAGATATAGCGACTGCTGTTGACCAGCTCAATTACTTCCCTTTGCTAGACACAGTGGCTATTGAACACCCTGTGTAAAGGGGGAAAAAAAAAATTTCTCCTTGTCATTTTCAAGACTAATTAACCAAAACTACGACAGGAACAAACCATTTTCTTTACATCATGACTTTTTCAGAATTTTTTATGATGTGTTTAGCAAGCTAAGAATGCAAGGGATTGTTTCCCCTTCTTTATTGTGCTACTTCTACAAGCCTTGTGTCAGGTAGAGAAAGTAACAACATTGGTCAAAAACAATCCCTTTAGTTGTGAATTTTGTCTGCACAGCTCTATCTTAGGGGATCTGAACACTTGCTAACATATCAGCTATTGAAGATTTGAAAACTGCTTGTCTTAGAGACTACATAGTGGTAAAAATATTCACTGTTTTAAATGGAAACTGAATGGATTGGAATTCTGCATGGTAAAAATGAGCACTTTCAGTGAATCCCTCCCAAAAATAACCAGCCAGGAAAACGAAATCCTGCTAAAACTGAAAGCTTGGAAACACAAAGCGTGAAGGAATAAGCCTGTTAAACCATGAAGACCCACTATATTTCAATGTCAGACAGACCAATGAAGAGAACTTGGTAAATGAATGAATTTATAACCGATGAAGTTCAGCAGGAAAAGTTTGAAAGTAGGGAAAAACAGCTGCCTACCATTCTTTGGAGGGTTCCACCTGCTGGTCAAGTTCCAGGAAATCTCTCTGACTCATCCAGTCATCACTCAAAAACTTGGACCTGCAACGGCAGCATATCTGATCAATGGATGGAGGATCATTGTAATATAGGAGGCTCAGACAAAAGATCATGAAATTCAGTCCCTTGATTACACATATAACAAACAACACCTGTCTTTTATTGATATTTTCTTTTTTCTTACTTACAAGGGGAAAACATGTATGGATTTAAAACTTATATGACCTATGATACAAATTAATTAAATCTCAGTACTTGTGAGTAAGGAAAAAATATCAGTAACCAAAGAGCTGATGGTGATGTGTAATCAAGGGATGAAAAGTCATAATGTTTGGTCAGTCCCACCTGTGATACACAGATGAATATATACATACATTATGCAAAAAAAAATATAAAAAAATTTAAATATGAGTTTTAAGTACTTCTTTTAAAACAACCTAGTCATTCATTAGTTTGATTTTTGTTTGTTTCTTTGTTTCAGATACCATGGAGCCTTTCAATTCTAAGAAAGCACGATATCTCAGCTTTAAGTGCCTGCCCTACTTCTGGTGAGAAGGATTTTTGTGGGTAGAACTTTGGAATTTGGATTTTTGCCTGGACAGTGACATCTCTGCATACACCTCATCCAATTTCTAACCGCAAAGGGTTCTTGTAAAGTGCATAACATACACAGAGGACCTCCAAAATATATTTGCCCTTGTCTGAGAAGACTAGACCTTGGGCTTGCCTACCTAAGAAGCCAGAGGACTTTTGAGTCACTGAAAAAATGCAAGTTCTAATCTTCAAATCCTTCCCCTCCCTTGAGGACTGCATGTGAGACTTGAACCCACAATCTCCCCTTAAAAGTTTTCACCAAGTAGCAGATGCCTAAACACATGGCCACAGTGACCTCCTCACTGGTCACTGATCATTCATAAGTTAGATGATAAAGAAGCTAATCAAGAGCCAAATGACCCTCATAATGTAAGAACTCAAACGCATTGGGTCACCAATGATACATAACTTAAGAGAGTAACAAACCAAAGCAATGGATGTAATTGTGGTGAACACACATAATTATAAAACATTTCATTTGTCCATTTTGAAGTATGCAGTCACTGATGATAGATAACACTGATAGATAACGCTGACAGATAAGAAACATAAACTCAGTGGGCTGCACCAGTCACATCTGTCCAGAGCATTTCACAACCATAGAAACAGCGTCCCACAAATGTGTCAAACAGGAGTTGGATTTTTTTTGTTTTTTGTTTTGGTCTAGGCTACAAACAATACAAGGGAGGCTAGTTGCCTGAGTAAAGTTTAGTCATTTTTTCGTACATAACCCCCCCCCCCCCCTTTGACCACTATCTACTGAAATTAAATGTTTATTTGACTTTTTAGTATCCTATGCATTAAAGCTTTTGACACCAACTGGTGCCATGATGGCTGCCCCCAGATGACTATATGGTGAGGTAGAAGTTATTGAAATGTTAATGAAGGCCAGTTCTGATATGGAAGAGGACATTGCATTTGAGACTTTCATACAAAATAGACTACCTGTATATATTATATAGCCATCTCTACGCTGTGTAAGAATTTAACACATATGAGTCCAATAAGACTATTTTGACTATGAAAAAGAAAACATTACATATTGCGTTCATTTTCTCTTAAACTGGAGTTTCACAGTCAATGACCAAACTGAACAGAAATCAGGCTGATTGCAATGCTACGGATTGCAATCCCCCCCCCCCCGTCTGTCATCATACAATTGAATCAAACAACCCCGTGAGTTTAATATTCAATTATTATCCCGTTTTTTAAAAAACGTCAAATATAATAAGCTTTTTTTCAGATTTATCTTGGTACAAAAGAGCTCTTTGTGCAAGATTTCTCTGTGCCAAATTTCAGTTTGATCCATTCGGTAGTTTTCCGGTATATAAGCCTTTTATGGGTTTGTTGATGCAGATTTATAAAAAAGATTAAATTTTGCACATAAAAAAAACAAAAAAACTTCTGATTCTGTCTTAAGGGCCACTATCACCACACTTACACCACTCCCACTGAGATGAGAGCACATAACCACTAACATGTAGTTTCTGATGGTATCAGGTAAGATAACCACACAGCCCTAGCCCTTCTCTAATACATCACCACAATTACCACCATCATCAAACTTACATCAATGCCATTGAAATGAGACCACAAAAAATCACTCATATGTAAAGAACCACACAGCACTGGCCTTTCTTTAATGTCTTGCACACAGGGCAAATGATTCGGAAGTCGCATCGGGTGATTCCGATCGCCGACCATTTCTAACTATTTCCCGACTCAGGTACCAAATTATTATTATTTTTTTTTTTTTTTGACAAAACAATAATTTAACCCTTTTCTAACCTGAAAAAAAGAAATAAAAATTTGCGTAAAACTTTTGGTATCTGAGTCGGGAAATAGGTAAAAAGGGTCATAACTTGAGATCGCATAGTGCGACTTCTACCTCATTTGCTCTGGGCACAGGACATATATCAGCATGGTTATGATCATCACCACCACTTTCACCACACTTATAATGCTACCACTGAAATGAGACCACTTACATGTAGTTTCTGATGGAATCTGGGAGGAGAACGACACAGCGCTGACCTTTCTTCAAACCAAAGTCTCTGACTGCCTGCAGAGCACAGTACATGGCTGAGCCACTGCTGCCACCTGAGGTGTGACAGATCAAATAAGATACGATAAGATAAAACACAGACAAGACAAAATGAGAGAAAATAAGACAAGACAATGGGATAAGACATGAAGTGACATGACATGCAATGACAGAATATAGCAAGACAAGGTAAGGTAAAACAAGATTGGTCAAGGCAAAGCAAAAACAAGACAAGACGAGAAAAGATGAGACAAAACAGAATGAAACAGGACAAATCAGAATGAGACCAGACAGGATGAGACAAAATGGGACAAGATAATGAGAAGGTAGGACAATGAAAGATAAGATGAAACAAAACAAGACAAGATGAGACATAGTAGGACAGGACAGCATAGATAAAGGAATCAGAATAGGTGTCAGCTATTCCTGCCTGAAGGAAAAAAAAAAAAGATTAAATACACAACTGAAAACTTATCATGTTTTTGATAAACCTTCATGAATTCCTTTGCCACAAATAACATATAGAAAAAGGCTAAAGTTTTCTTTTCTTTTATGTTTATTTTTTTTTTTTTTTTCTTACACTCTGGATTAGTGCTGCTTGCTAAGCATGGTTTTGCTTCAAACAAACTAAAAGTTGTCCTTTGTTTTCTTTTTGATTTTATGTGAAGTCAATATTTCTTTTTTATCTAAGGCTCTACCTCACATTTCCAAGAATACAATTCTTTGGCCTGCTGCCAAACCTTGCTTCATATAATGGTTTCCATATCTAAGGCTTATCCTTACAAGTCTGGTCTGTATGTTATAAGGGTCCCTTTCAAGCCTGCTAACTCAAAGCTGAACCGTAGGTTGAGTCCAAACCTGTAACTCAACTGTAACCCTACTGCTAGCATTAATTCACCAAGGGTAAAAGTTGAAAGTGAAAAAAATATGAAGTTTTCCTCCTGGACGCCTATCTAATGATATTCAGATTGAATTCCTACTAAACACTTCCAAATTACCCATAGAGCTGTGTGAAACTAGTCAGATAGTGACAGTTTCCAGCGTGTTAATTAATTCAGTATCATTTGCCTTGCCCCCAGGACAAATGAGTCAGAAGCCATGCCGTTAAAGCCATTTTTACCTATTTTCCGACTTCGATACCAAAATTTATGCCAAAAAATTTATTTTTTTTTTCCCCAGACTAAAAAATGTTAAATTTTCATTTTGTGAAAAAAAAAAAAAAAAAGGAAGAAGAAATTTGGTACACGAGTCAGAAAATAAAGTAGGCTGTAGCCCGAAATCACCCAGTGTGACTTCCGGCTTGTTTGCCCTGGGCACAAGACATTTTATATAGGTCAAATTCACAGACAAAAAGCAATAGTTTTCTTGTTAAAGTGGTTAAATGATTACCTAAAAAAAATCTAGAGAACTGTCAAAAAAGAAAGCTGAAAGGCATAAACAGAACATAATCCAAAATAAAGTTCAGATCAAAGTTTCATTTTGTTGACAAAAAAAAAAAAACTTGTATCTATCTCACCACATAACAGTCCTTCCTCTCGGATCAGCCTGCGAGACATTAAGAAGGATTCTTTGTCTGTGCTCTTGTACCATTTGTCTACATACTATGAGGAGAGAGAAAGAAAAAAGATAAGACAAACTTTATATTAATTTGTTCTCAAGTAGAGATTTCCTTCAAAATGATGAGACACAGAATACATGCAAGAAATAGTAGATAGGAGTATTTCCACTCCTGCTCACAAGAATATAGACAACAAATCACTGCCTTGAAATGACAGGGTCGTTAAGTCCAGTCAAAATAGTTTTGAGAAAATGGTCTCCAAAGTTTGATCAAGTTATAAGTTTCTTACAAATACCACTGAATTCACCTGTCTATAACAGGCACAATTGGAGTCTTACACATTTTGAGACTCATATAGGAGAAAAAAAGCACTGCCAAATGTAAGTTAACATGTTTAACTACATGTAAAAAAATCTATAACCCTGTCATTCCAAGGCTGCGAAATATCACACAAAAGCATCAAAATAAGATAGATTCCAGAAACATCACCGCAACTTTAGTTATGGTATGGCTGATACTATTGGTATTATCATCAAGGTATTTTAACAATTCCTTGAGTCAATTTTTTTTTAAGGTTTTAAGAGAAGATGCTAGCCATAAATCACCAGTACACAAGTGACCTAAATCAATAATTTCTATTTTGTGTCATTAATATAAAGCTGGTTTTTAAGCCGAAAACCCACTTTTGCCAAAAACTACAGTTTATTACATCTACAAATATGGTAGAGGGAAAAAAAAAAAAATGATGACTACAGAGAACCAGAAAAAAAAATGTGAATGACATCGTTATGGTCACTCATGAGTTATGATGTAAGCCATAATTACAATTACACAGGTCTTACAACCAGGGCAAATGAGTCGGAAGTATTGCCGGGCAATGAAGATATACGGCTGTTTTTGGTTGTTTTTAACTACTTCCCAACTAAGATACTAAATTTTTTTTGTTCACAAAACATCAATTTAACCTTTTTTCATCAAAAAAAAAAAAAAAAAAGAAATATTTTGG
>JBCAUA010565941.1:0-16451 GCA_038406235.1 Peronia verruculata
CTAAAGAAGCTATAGAAGCCAAAACTGCCAAAAACAGAAAAATGACCCAAAGTTTAGAAGTCCAGCTCCCCCCCCCCCCCTAAAAGAGAATATGTACATGTATATAATATATTCATGTGACACATTAAGAATTTTGAAACATGTGCTATGCAATGTTGCTTGGCATAAACATTTGACTCTTTCTATCCATGCCCCAACCTCCATCTTAGTTTTAAATTACTTTTCCCACAGAAGGCAAATTAGAGGCTGCAAGTTCGCTTTGAACGGTCAAACATTAATGATAAGAATTTCTTCAACAGAAACATAGCATCTGTATAATTTTCTATCCAGAAATATTTGTTCAAACTTCTGCATCATTTTTTGCATTCTGAAAACATATGAACAGTCATCAACTGTCATGAATTGGTACGGGCCATTATATTGGCTCCGAAGGGCACTGATATATCGCAGCATGGGAATGGGAAAAGCAAACTTAATGTTTTTAGATTGTTCATACAAATCATCTCTCATTCTTTAATCAGGTAAGCTGACACATAATGGTATCTCCAAACACTATAATCAATTACAGCACATGCTGATATAAGCAGTTTGAAATGTTCACATTGCCTAGTAGCAAACAAAACCACTATACTTGAAACTATTTTAGTAGGAAAAAAAGAGTGAATTTCTCAATCAGTGACATTCGTCCTCACTGCAGTAGACTGGCAAGAACAGAATACAGCACTGACTCTCTCAACAAGCTAACTTCCCAGTTCTATCTTTCTCTTGAAGAAAGCATGAAAAGATAAAATCCTTCTAACTCCTACAAAATTGCACCCCCCCCCCCCTTTCCATCTCCCAGAATGAAACATGATATTAAAGAAGCAATTAATTAAAAATATTAAACAGATATCACTTAAAAGTTACTTAATATAAATTGACATTGGCAAGCCAAAATTCAAAGTTTATAGAAAAATAAAATTAAAACTAAAGAAACAAAAAACACCCAGATAATTTGAAATGAATCAATATACATGTAAATATGATTTGCCTCTCTTTATGGCTCTAGATTCTGTCTCTAACTGCGATTTTGGAATCAGTAGCCTTGGTTCAAAAACACAACCTTTTCCTTTATTCCATATTATAACAACAACAAAAACACAGAGGGCACAACGACTGGGCAAACTTAAAAGTATGAATGCTAGACATACCCTGCAGAGGGTAAAAGAGAAGTGAGCAAAGCATTCGCTATTATGTCTGATGATCTGATAGTGGGCTTGGCCCCATGGCTTACTTATATCAGACAAACAATGGCAACACACAATGATCAGAATGATATGGGAATGACATCCCTTGCAATACTGTTGCACATTGACCACAGTTAAATATATATGACCACATCAATGGCATAAAACAGAAATTAATCATAGGCATCATAAATCTGCCTGAGCATATTTCAGTTAAGCAAAATCTGTAACACTGTCCCCAATGATGTATATTCACAGGTGCAGCGATTATGTGCAATGTGACTTGACATTCAGGGTAAACACAGAATGAAATCATTGAATTTTCTTTTATTCATATGTACAAACAGGCAGTGCAGTTAAACAACCAAATCCACATATTCACATAACCACTTACAGAGAATATGAACGATCAATTTATTTGATAATGACATAACATGCTCTGCTACTTACAAATAGAAGGAAATGTGAACATATGTCTTGTGCCCAGGCTAAAAGAGTTGGAAGTCATGTTGGGTGATTTCCATCTAGAGACGTTTTTTTAAAATATTTCACATCAGATATTAAATTTTTGTTTTCACTACAAAACACAAATTTAACCTTTTTTAACCTGCAAAAAAAAACAAAAATTTTGTAAACCAGTTAAAAATGGCCATAGATTGAAATTGCCCAGTGATTTTCGCCTCATCTGCCCTGGGCGTAAGACATATGACAAGAATAGTTTGGTAGTGACAAATCAAGATCTAAACTAAGAGTGATATTGGTGTTCTCTACAAAGCACAAATGAATAAATTATGAGCTCGGTAAATTATACATCAAAATGGACAAAAATATTTTCTAAAAATAATGTGACATGATGTACATCATGTGTTTCTACTCAATTTCTACTAAGGCAGGTGTTACTGGCACTGAAATTCTTGAATTTGTGACATTGCAGAATGTACTACTTCCATTGGTAAAATACAAAACAAAAATTTTGCATGATGATATAAATGAGAACCAATGATACGATAAAATGATCATAATGATAACAAGACTGAACACCAGTTAATGTAAACTCTCATGGACATAGCATCTATGACAACCGCACATACAAGTACATATTTAGCAATACTTTGTGGACATTATAAATAATGTTATCAGTAATGAGGAATGTAGTCTTCTCCACACACTTTGATGAAACAAGGAAAAAAAAAGACCAAAAAAAAAAAAAAAATCAGTACAAGTATCTGCCTTGATCTTAACACAAAATATGGAGTATATATATGTGTATAATTCAATTCCATGTTGTTGTTTTTTTTTTATTTACTGTAATATTCTAAATTTCTTTTCTTTTCTTTTTGTATAAAGTGAAAATGGAAGAAAGCGAATGCATTTCTATCATACATGCTTTTCTTACATATCTGACATCCAAATTTACAAACCTTTCTTGATATCATAACAATGTAAAGAAATACTGGGTCCAATATGTTCCTGATCCATTTGCTATTTTCAGTTTACTACTTTTTTATGTCTTAAAGATTCATGCTCATAAAAAATACACTGCTGATTCAAACCATATCACTGCGTAATGGAATGTTGACTGAAGTCAAGATACTTCAACTTATCCATGAGTTGAAACACTGCTTCATTCAATAACAGACCCACAAAGGTGCCATACTCTTTAAGAATAACCATGGCCCTACCTTATTTATCTGCATACTATTTCCAATTCAGGCATTAGTGAATGGCAAAGAATGTCAATGATTAGAAGATTTTTGTTCTTCTCTGTCTTCCTGTTTTTCATTTTGTCGAGCCAAACATGAGCACCAGTGCTCTGATCTGGCATAAGTGCATAAGCTGCTGCCATATATATATAGCAGCACTCAGATACACTTGAAGACTCCAGTGGAAAAAAACAGATAAGTCACATTTTCTACAAAGGGAGAAAAACAGAAATTAAAGTTTACAAGTCTATAGTTTTTCACTGCGTACCCTTTTTAAAAAAAACTCTCTTTTTATGGGAACTTACCTGGCTTTTCCAAATTATTGTTCTGGTCGACAAATCTTAGCGGTGTGCTTTGTAAAGTCAGTCAATGACTCATTTTTCACAAAAATGTGACTAATATGTTCTTTCCACTGCGTTCGTCATTTGTAAAACACTCATGTCATCTTCCACTTTTCAAAATAGAGACACGTTTCCCTTGCCCTAAGACTCAGGTAGCTTACTGACAATGACAGTTGGTCTCAACTCTTGCCACCTGTGATTAAATTTCTGGTTTTGCCAGAATTAATTCCCTCATAAATTTTCAAGCAAATTCCCGCTAGTTTCGCTTTTTTTTTTTAAAGTAAAACTTTTTAGCTTTGAAGTGGCTCCATTTAGGGCCATGTAGCGTGGAGCTTTTGAGTCTAACCACATGTCAACTCAGTGATTACCCTATGTTTTTTACTTTTCAGGATAATGTCTCTCAATCTCATGCATTACATGTACTTCTTAATATATATAAAAATGAATGAAGATAAAAAAATATATATATAATAATTCAGTGTAGTCTTTCACAAATTTCTTTTGAATTTACAACATATTATGTGACTGAACAATTCTTTGGAGCTAAACCGACAGTGAAAAGACAAGGTTAAGTTCTCTCTAATACTTTCTTCACCATTGCTGCAGGGCTTTCCACAATGATACATCAATACAGAGTGCAGAGTCAAGAAACCAGAGGCAATGGAAAAAAAAATGACACAACAAACCTATCCATACTTAGCAAGAAAGACGACTCCCACAGAGTCAGTCTACCTTCTCTATCACACACTGGGAAACAATTCTATCATCACAACAAAACACTGCTAACATTGCATGTAAGTAGAAGGATAAAGTCACGACAAGCAAAACAGTATCACAACAACTACGACCTTACTGGTAGTCTACACTTAGACAGGCTCAACCAGATATATTTTCCACTTCAGCAAACCCATATTTAGGCGGTTCAATAAAATTGTTACCACTATCACACTGACATAAATTCCTCTCTATGGCTGTTTCTGTCATTTCATTCCACTAAAATGTGGCATATGATGTTTTGCCTGTAAAGCCTCCGCTCTTTACGGCTGGGTTTTATTAGCTGGGAACCTGACTTCTCGAAATACAGATAGGAGAAAACTGACAATATTGCCATATCATTCTCTTGAAATAATTAGGCTCCAACTCCCTATCTGCAGCTCGGGTGCCTACACAGAATCAAACTCAGACTAATCAACACTCCTGTTCAGCTGTTTTGTTCCACATGGTGGTGAAGACATCTTTCTCATTATCTTGTGAATCCACAAACAGATTGTAAGTTGGAGATCTTGCACAGCCTTTTCACCCAGACCATGCATGTTACCAGCTGAAAGATGTCCCTGAAAAGATGTCAGTGCAATCTTCCTCTGCCACTGGCCAGTCAGTTCTCAAACACCAACACCGGATCTGCTATTGCTTCCTCTGGTATTTTCAGTTGACAAAATGTGAAATAGTTTTCAGCCCAATTCTTAAAAAAAAAAAAAAAAATGAATTAAATATGCAAACACGCACAATTCCTCATGATATTCTCCTTTGGTCCAGGTGAAAAAACACACAATCTTTATTTGTCCAAATAACAGACACTGGACACAGCAATCCTCTCTGCTCATCCCATTTAAAAAATACAGCTCTCTCTCTGTCCATCAAATGCTGGAAATGACCAATGAAGTTGAGTATCTCTTCTCTCTGTCAGTAAAACCCAGATGTGAACAGTTTCCAACACAAGGGTTGAAGTTTATGCATTTGATGATACCTGGGAAAAACACAAAGAAAGGGCTTTCAATTTTTTTTTCTTTTGGTGGTTAAATTTAAAGAAAAAAGAAATGTTCGAGGCAAACTTTTTCCAATAAACTATCACATCAGATTCAATAGTGTCAGCATATACATTTTGTAGGACACATAGAAGTCAAAAGTTTATGGAAACTGAAGAATTCATACTCTAAACAGGGTGCCTCTTCAATAACACTTTTGGTACTCAGAGGAAAAAAATGTAATTATCCCAGCAAGGCCTCCACTAGAATGCTTCAGATACCAAGCAAAATAAATAAACAAACAAATAAGCAAACGTATCATGAAAGGAAAATGAAAGCAATATTTACTTGAATTTAGTATGCCTTGACATGTCAAGCAGCTGATATAGCAATGATATTGATGATAAAGGCAGATTACACAGAAAACTGACCTTTTCATATGGAATGTGCACCACATTCTTCACTTTGCCTGGCCGTCCTTTGACCATAGCATAGCAGAACAATGTCACAACCATGACAAACAGGAAATAGCTCGTCCTCATCAGATGTAAGTTGATCACAGACCGCTCCTCCTGAAACATCATATAGATGATAAATGGGTGAAACAGCTAAAATAAGAAGTTTTGAAAAATGGCTTGTTACTCTTTCAGTGCCTATCAATGACATAATACAGATATCATACTTTATTTATAGCTATTTAGAGGTGAATTTTCAAAATTTTGAACCCTATGTTTCATGGATGCATCTGTAAATCTATATTTTTTTTATGGAATATCATTTGCATATGCTGACGTATATGAAATGTCTGGTGGACTTGCTGAGCATTGTGTTATTATATTAACACGTGTTCATTTTTTTTTTTTTTTTTTATATATGATAGGGATCCTGTCTTAAACTGAACTCATCACCAAATGCAAAAATCCAAAGCAAATAATTCAACATGTAATATCTAGATTCTACAACTTAACTGATTTAACAATCTTTTGCCTTTATCATGTCAGTGTTTACACAGACTGACAAGCTTCATATATATGGCTTAACTGTCAAATCTGTCTTTTTATGAAGTCCATACTCAAGCGCTGTCAAACAATTTACATGAAAAAGCTGGAAACTTGTCCTAATCTTCATGCATGTGTAACACTGGACAAGTTTGTTAATTTACATCAGTGAAAGCATCTCCAGCAAAAACTTTGCACTGAACTACAGAAATGACAACTTTCTTCCTATGACAAATGTTAGCAGGAGCAACAATCAGATCCAATGTAATCAGATGAATTACCAAGATTTTAACGCACAGTGACCTCCACCTATGGACCTACCTCTGCTGCAAAATGGAATTTTTCCTTTTTAACTGACTTGCCTGAGAGCTCACTCCCAAATAAAAAAAGTGGGCATTACTGATGAAATTATAAACCAAGAAAGGTTGGAAACTATTAGACCTGATTATTAAAAAACACACACACACACACAATGGAGAAAGCTGTTCCTATTTACATAGATAAATCTTTTACTAAAAGTAACAATTAACTAATCATAACAGTCAAGTGTAATGGTTAAATCTGCTTAAGAGCCTGTTTGCCCAAGAGCCCAGTTTTTTCTCTCCAGGTGACTGGGCACTTAGGCCTAGACCACTGTGCCAAGTTAGTGGTGGCCATGGAAAGGACAATAAGTGAACTTGACTATGGTGAGAGAAAAAATTTGGCTAAAACCTTTCTATGTCGAGCTATTCACATTCAAAGTTCATTCCGTAGAAAGAAATCATAGTAAAATCCTGTTTTCTCAGGGAAACCTCCTTTGACATCCACCTAATGTAAGATGTATGACTATGTATGACTACAAAGACTCGCAAGTATTACTTGTGACAGGAAGATGGTCAGAGAGTCATCCAAAGTGAATGCAGCTTGCATCTTTGCTCCATGAGAGCACCAAGGCTTGCTACTGCTCACACTTGAAGTTGCTGATGTCACGTTTCTCAGCACTGAATCAGCAGCTGCATCAGCAGGGTTCTGGCATGTGCTGGATTCTGCAAACCGCCTGGGGCTGAGGTGGGGATATGAAACACATCTACATTCAAATGATCTTGGCTAAGGTGATATCTGATGTAATAGTGTGCTGATTTTCCTGAGTCAACAGATGCCATCAGCATCCAAAGTAAAATTCAATCAATGTGACAGACTAAAAGTGCACATTGTACAATCCAAATAGTTAACCAAATAACAATCTTCACTCTTCTCACATGGACTTACAATAAAATGCCTTAATTCTTACAAAAAAATTGTGATGCTTTTTAATAAAGTCATCTGCTCAGCTCTTTTCTTGGTCTACAAATTAGTTGTGCAGTGCTGTAAAGCCTTTATAAATGTGTGTCACGTACAGTGATATCTTCCTTCCTATGATGAAAGATCAAACCAATTTTAAAAAAAACAAAAAAAAAAACATATATATACATATGTAAAGAAAATCCAGAACGTACTACACCCGTGGCAACATGAAGGCTGGTCCTGAGAAGGTGACGCAGGCTTTGATTACATAGGATGTGCAGACACCTCTGTCCATCTCCTCACAGTCACTCTGAGTCAGATTGTGTGGGAAATTCCATGATATAACCAACCTCTGATCTCTCTTGGACCCTGAAGATGTATCCCGGACAAGATATTAATAAATAATAAAGAGCATTTCTGCAGCATTCAGTCATGTAGGAAACAAGCTCTTAGAATTTTACAAATAAATGAAATCAATATAAAAACTTTAATACACACAGACAAATGACCACAGCATAGACATATATTTCCTCATGTGTCATAACCCGCTTTACAGTTCCTCTTTATATTCATTGTCTTTAATGTAATTTTATATCTAGATGGTAAGATAATTAAAAGATGTGTCTTAAGCTGATACTTAAATCTATTTTTATATCTTTGAGGAAGATGGGACATAAAATAAGAGATCACTCATGACACAACATCTTAAAATATATCTCACTGTCCACAGCTGTTCTGAACTCAGCTGCTAATGTAAAGTGCCCTGCGAGGACTTGTCATTTATTGATCTTGCCTGTGTTCAAACAAGGACTACTGTCTTCTTAAGTTACTAGAATATCTACATATCTCTGATATTCTAAGGTTTTCCTGAGTAAAACTTGTCATGATCAGACTAAGAGTTTCAAACAATTTCTCAAAATTCTTGATACGAATATCTCTATTCTGCACTTCCAATCATCATCTTCTCATTGTCAAAATTTTACTTCACTACAACTCATTCACAGCAATGGGAAAAATTTTTGCTTGAAATCTCACACTATTTACCAGGAAAACTCTTTCACATCATGGTTAAATTCACATTTTTGTGCTCTATTCTTACATAATTCAGGACCAAACTGCCACATCTATCTCCAAATTAGGGCTCACAATTAAGGTAGGACGAAATATTTGCTATTTGAATTGAAGAACAAAATTTAAGCACCTTTGATAGTACCTTTTGAAGGTGAACGAGGCAGGTGTAAAACTGAGGGGGCTTCTTTTTTTTCTCATATTTCTATTTTGATATCATTTACAAAGCTGTTGAGAACGTTTTCATAATCCTGTCACCTCAGAAGAATCATACATTAACATAACAGAATCAAAATAAACTGAAATTGTCTCGTTGCGGGCAAAAAGAACACAAGCAAAAAGCAAATACATCTTCAAACATTTAAAAAATAGAATCCCACCTTTCATTTTGAGCATATTTCCAGTGATCTCTGCAGTAAACTGCACTGAGCTGAGAGGCAGTAAGAACAGCTCTCGGCTAGGTGTCATCCCAAAGTCAATGTCAATTGTGAGATTGCTGGAAGGATGAAATAAAAGGCCTGTGTGTTTTTTTTTTTCCCCTCAAAACAAGTCCCTCCTTATTTTTCATTATGAATGCAAATTATTTTAAATCACTGATGACAGTTCATTGCAGCCAAACAATTTCCTTTTCTATTTCTACCCTTTCTTTTCTAATTGTTGACTAGCATAGAGTCACAAGAGACCATAACATTTTTAAAATAAGCTTCTCCATTTTTTGTATTCAATAAATACTCTTTGCTGACACTCTCTCTTCAAATTATTTCCACAGAAGATTATTTTAAAAAATGTTCCCTAAAAACATTTGTGCTTCTTAAGCAAATACAACCCCTCCGTAAATCATGCCAGGCATTACTCAGAACTTACGAAGTTCTAAACATTATAATGTTACTTGTCAAGAACTTTAAGAACTAATTTTAGTCGGACATTTCTTTTAACCAAGAACTGGGCATATCAAAAACAACAACAAAAAAAATGCTTACACTATAGCATCTCTGTGGGTCGAAGGTGGGCTGGTGTTGACTGTAGAGGTTCCCACATCTGTACTGTGTGCCTCAGTTTTGTCTTTTCCTACTAATGGAGCTTCATGAGTAGGCTGAACATCCACCTCCCGCACAAACCGCTTCAAAGATAAAAAATACAATTGAAGTTCATCCTCACAACACTTAACTCTTACATGATAGATTTGCATCTAGAATAAACATCATATCCAACACAGGGATGTCAAACTGTTTTCACAAAAAAAAAAGTCGGAAATTTTCCTCTGACCCCCCCCTCTTACACTAGTCTTTCTAAGATCATGGGCACATTATCTGTTGTTGTCAGAGTACTCTGATGTACTGATTTTCTATCAATAACTCTCACGCCACCACTCGATTGCATTTTGTCGGGTGTGAGGAATTAAGCGCTACGAACTTTGATCTCGATCTTCAAACAGCCCCCGAACAACAGTTCGACTATCGTCCGAGGTATCTATCAGGATAACTCTATAGTACTTCTGATTCATTGTTGTCATCGTGCGAAATTTCTATCGCAAACTATTATAAAACCACAGTTGTCTCGTGGATTCAGTGAAAGTCGGCAGCCAAAAGTAGAAAAGTCAGCGAAGACCAAAAAGTCAGAATTCCAACTAAAGTCGAAAGTTTGACATCCCTGCCAACAGATTTCATTCACTGTGAACCTTTTCACAAATGATTATGCTTGCAATACAATATTTAAAATCCTTCACAACCCAATACTACAAATGTGATTAAACTAAGTGAGATTAAGCACCAATGAAAATATGAATAGTTCAGACTTCTGTTGGTAAGTGATATTCTGCTGGTGTATTCATCTCTTTTTCGGGCATCGATATTCAACACAGCTTCAGAGTTATTCCATCAGGTCCTTTTAAAGGCTAACTCTCACCTTGGAGGTTAAAGGTAGATTTGCACAACAAACTAAATGTTGTGTGAGAAATATAGATAAGCCCCTTGGACAATATCACTATTTTACGAAAAAGGAGTGGTCAAGTGTCCATAAACAGAAAATCTACTTAATTAACAAACAGCATGCTTACTTTTTCTAAAGCGTTGGATCTACAATGGCTAAGCTAAGAATGATGGTCCACTTCTTTGTACAGCCAGCTTAGCAATCTACCTTATAGTTTTATCTGTCGCATAAAATTTTACCTTGTCATTCCCTGACTTTTTCCCTTTCAGTAAATTGTCCTTAATCTCTTCAATAACATCTCCCTGACTAAGTTCTCCCAATTTCACACCACTGCTGTGGGTAGTATTGTGATGACCAGCATCTTGTGAAAAGCAAAAATGTAGATCAGCAAAATTTCCCAACAATGTGTTCCAGTCCTGAAAAAAAAAAAAAAAATATACATAAAGTACTTTAAGGCCAAAGTTGGCAGTGAAAGCCAAAATCCACATGAGATGAACACTCTTTTACTAGAATAAACATGCTGGAAGTGTGTTCCTCATTTACTCTAGGGTAGTTTTTCATGTAAAATTTTCATGGTTGCCATGGGAACGCATGAAAACAGCTGCCATTTTGGATTTTTCGCCTGCTTTTCAACCCACATTTCTCATAAAACATCAGTCGCAAAACCACCAAATTTTGCAGAAACATTCTTTCATTCAATATAAAGGTTATGTCTGATCGTTTTTTGGATATAATACAAAATGTATTTATTGCAATTTTTTAAAAATTCCAATATGTAAAATATGCAAATTTTCACATTTTTGACAAGAAAAAAATTGTGAAAAAATAAAACTCTCGAATTTTGAAAAGAGCATCACACAAAATTTTTATCTTACATTGCTGCACACCTCCTGCAAGATTCAAATAAATCCATTGGCAAGATTTTACAAAATGTGGTTTCTATTGCAATAAAAACACATTTTGAGTAAACTGCAGTTTTCGAAAAGTACAGTGAATGACAGTCTTTTTTCCCACGATCATGTCTGTCTGAGGTGATTATTCTCTTCAGAATCCACCAAGAGCACAGCTAGGACTCCCCTTCAGTTCTTCCAGTTCTCTGGCTCTTGCTTTTTTCCTGAGAGTCTTGTCTCTTTGTCCGTTTTTCTAACACTTACAACATGAAGACACATAACAGCAAAACATTCAGTACAGTATAGGTTATGAGTGGAAACGACCTTGAAATGCCCTAGCTGCACACATCGAGCCAGTAGAGACAGTCAGTCTTCGCTTGCCAGCAAATGCACCGCCCGCGAGCACACAAAGGCATACGTGATCAGTCAATATATGGAAGTACATGTATAGTACTATGAAGGGAGAATGAAATCAATGGGTATTTGGGCATGGAAATTTACATAGAAGGAAGGAAAGATTACCATTGGTTAAGAGGAAAGAGGTCAGATTTTGTATCGATACTAAATTTGGAGGGTTCTAGCCGATGCAAAGTTGTTTGTCTGGGCTATGAAATGAGGGCATTTTGATAAAAAATAAACAACAATGCACTTACCCCACTGTGCAATGACGCCAATTCTAGGTCCTCAAAGTCAACTTTTGACCCAAAAATGTATTCTATATTATCAATAAAAGGTCAGAGAATAAAAATATTGCTAGAACTCAAAATCGAAAATTTTGACCCTCGACATCAATTTTCACTGCCGACTTTGGCCTTAAGTGTAACATTCTGCTTCAACATTTATGTAATTGCATTATATCCTACTACTGTCATAAAGACTATTTTCATACTTGTCAACCAATTTCATATGGATGTGCTAAGCAAAAGAGATACTTCTATCTCATATCACTGTCGTTCCTAATTTGATGTGAAACATGTCTTGTCATGCAATCAAAATATCTTCTTCTTCTTTTTTTTTTTTTTTTCCATTCTCATGGTAGAAAGTCAATGTAAATCCCACTATGACAATCCCACAGAGAAAAATGAAAAAAAGATATAAATTACTGTCATTTTTTAACATTTTCTTTTTGAATGTTCACTCCTGTATATTTCACATTTGTGGCCACATCACCAAAATGACACTAACGAATTTGTCAAGCAAATGATATTCATATATGTATCGGTGTCAAAGAAGGCCTACCTCTGTTAAGTCTGGATTGGGCATATCTTTCGTCTTGACGATATATGCAAAAGTGATGAGAGCAATGGCAAATGAGGCTAAACATATCATGAACACAACTAGAGGTGGACGACTGTTGAAGAAGCCACGTAAATTTTCTATGATGATAAGAGCCATCTCAGGTGATCTGAAATACAAAATTTTGAGATCATAATAATAAATAACACCTTTTATGAAATACATTCCATCCAAATAACGTGACTGCTGGCTATTTCACTATTCTATTTTAGATACTGTTTCTACATTTGCACACACTCCGACAACAGCCCACAGCCACACTCAAGGGAGAAAATCAGTGCACAACTTGTCTGAAGGTGTCCCGCTAACTTCAGACAGTTACGGGCTAAGAAATGATTACAATCTGTGCATGTTTCTCATAGAACTTCAATTGCACAGCATAGACCTACATTTATTTTAAAACAACAGCAAGAACTCCTTGCTCGCACACACTATCCATTAATATAACTGAGATTTTCCCTATTTTCATCTTGCTAAGCTTGATACTGTGCTTGTATTTCTTACGATGTCTACCAAACTTTGATTATCAGACCTTTTTTTGTCAAGATAGATCTACCTGCATCTAAGTAGAAGATCTTTCAAAAGTCAAAGATTGCTATTCTTAACTCTAGAACTGCGACCCAGCCTAAGGGCTGCAACGCCCTGTGGCACACCTTGCTAGGCTTGTTAACTGCATCACTGGCGCCAGCGCTTAGCCTCAGGGTATTGGTTTATGACTATAGAGCTGGCCCCCAGAAAGTGAAATGAATGCTCAAATGTTGTGCTGGAAATCAGCAAACATTGCGCTAGAAAGTTGCCAAAAAATCCTAAAGTTGCGCTAAAAGTTGCAACAATTGCCAGGTAACACAGACTAAGATTCATAAATGTATGGAGACCGCAGGCATTATAAAGTGAACATTTTGTCACTGCATGAGTGTGTCCAGCATTAAAAATTTGAGTGACGGTGTGTAATTATATAGATTTAAAAAAAAAAAAAAAATTACATGTACTATTTATCATTTGTTTGAATGGAAAAACATAAAACTGGGGACAAGTGAGCCATGATAACTGTAATAACTCTCTTATTATGAAAATGTGCACTAAATTCTGTATGACTGATTTGAATAGGTATTTTTCTATCACAAGGTGGTGTATGCATTATTAATTCCTGGTGTTGAACACATAAAAAAGTATTTAAAAAGTTTTTTTTTTTTTTTAAGGCATCAATGCATACTTTTTTTTTTTGAAACTAGTCAGTAAAGCTGCATTGATATCCATTACATTTTGTGCCTTGTTGAAAAAGACTGCATTAAAGCTCATACTTTACAACTTGTCGGAAAAGCTGGACTAATTTTCACGTTTAGCAGCTTGTCAAACCTTTTGATGCAGCTGTATTGGTACTTCTATTTTGCAACTTGTTCGAAAGCCTCCTTCAATTCTCACATTTCACAGATTGTCTGGAAAGCTGAATTTTAAAATGTTTTGCGAAACTGCATACATGTATATGGTACTACAATTTTGTAATTCATTGTCATAGAAACTGCATTAATTAAAGCTCATATTTTGCGGCATATAGCAAACCTGCATTATTGTTCTCATATATATTGTAACGTAAAAGCTGTATTAAAGGCATACATATTGCGATAATTTGTCAGAGAGCTTCTGAATCATATTTTGCAACTTAGCAGAAGAATTACTCTTATGTTCAAATTCGCAGGATGTTGAACAATATATTCCAGATCTATAGCTGGGACTTAATAATAATCAAACAATTACTAGAGTTATGTAGATCCAAATCTAAAAGAAAAAAAATTAAAAAAGAAACCCAGATAATCAGAACATTACATTAGAAAGTTTGATTATTTGTGGATAATTATGTAAGTACATGTAGATTCATAACTTTAATCTAGAATATTTAATAATATTATCAAATTCCCAAACAAACAAAAAAAGCGAGAGCGAGAGAGAGAGAGAAAAGGACCACTGGTAAAATATATCTAGTTGATTAGAACTGCTCTTCATTGGTATCCCTTTTATTGGGGCATTCCATAACAGAGAGAGAGAGAAGAAGAAGAAACAATTTTTGCCCAGCTGGATTGATATGTAGCGCATAAAAATTGAGTTAAAATTCACTTTAGAAGTCATATTAAGTCAAAACACATGGAAAAAAAAGAAGATGAGATTTACTGACAATGTGAAACTCAAGTCCGAAAATCGATGTTACTGCTGTTTGCAATCTAGATCTAGATTTAGATCTAGGCTAGATCTACAGTATCAATATCTCGAAACAGGAGGAGGCAGTCCTGTTTTTTAGTGGTCCCGACCTCTCGCGCAGCCCAGGGGCACAAATGGCACATATTGACTATATGTTAGCATTAGGGACGACTGTCACCCACGGGAGTGCCCCCCCTGAGTGACGGTAGGGACTCCAAAATTATTATTTAGATAATCTAGGATTGATTTTGATTAGATTAGTACTATTTTACCAGGCTCAGCCTTTGCACTAAACTCAAAATCATGCCCTTACTAAATTCTACCAGATCTAGACATCTAGATCTATAGATCGCTCTGCCTGACGTGAGAGGCTAAGCCTCAATCTGCGTTTCAAAAGATGAAGAATTAGGTATTTTTTTCAAAATCACATGACCTAGGAAACATCGCTCAAATGTGGCTTTGTTTATATGATGTGACAAGTTTGAGAGCTCATCATTCGTCCAGATTTGTCTACCATGCGCAGAGCAAGTAAACAAAGCCACATGTGAGCGATGTTCACTAGGTCATGTGATTTTGAAAAAAATACCATATTGCATCGCTGAACTTGACTTAAGAAAACAATACAAACCATACACAAACACTACTCCCAACAAAAATGAAGTTTTAAATGTTTTTAACTAACTCACCTTGAGCTGTTGAGTTGTGAGAATGCTCGTCTTGAGTCAATATTTTGATGTCCTTGCTCCAGTAGCGTTCGCAGATAGTGAAGGATCCTCCCCATTGACTAGATCTAGCCTTAGAGGTAGACCTAGAGGGCTAGAGCTGATTACGGTTTGTTTGGTGCCCCCCCCCCTCCCACTTTTTTTTTTTTTAACTTCCCATTTCGCGGGGTTGCACTCCCCCCCAAAAAAATAACGGAAGTAAACACAAACATGAATGGATCTATACTCAGTGGATCTGATCCATCTGCGAATGAATCACCGTAGCTGGATAAGTGCTACATACAACAAAAGGGAAAAAAAGGAGAAGAATGTTTGCCACTGGCAAGACAGCTCAGGTTTAGATAAAAGGATAGTGTTATACTGCACACTTTAATACAGGCTGCAATAATGGCGGAATCCAGTAATAGCATCAATGGATTCCAATGGAGTGATAATATCAAATTATAACTCCCCCCCCCCCTCCCCTTTGTTCAAAGACATTGTTTCATACCTGCTGGCCAAGATCAGCTTCTACACAGCGCAGTATTTCAAGGTAAATTGGTTGAAAACTACATCACTTTTAGAACTGGTCTAGATATATTCTTTGATTTTAAAAAAAAAAGAAGAAATAGCAAATTAGATTAAAAACATTATTAATTAAAATCCAATTTCAACTCCAAAATGTCCGTCTAAAATTTCAGATCTACACCATTTAAATTTCAATGATCCATGAGGATTTAAAAACTGTTGATAAATGGCGAACATTTACTTCTCTGCAGAGGCCAGAGAGTCTGTTTCAACTTGTACCACATACTTTGTGCATAATCTACAAGCTTTATCGATCGAGAATCAATGTGTGGAAGTTTGGCGCAAGATGTTGTGACCGGCAATTATTGGTAGTGCGTTCTTAAAAAACAACAAAAAACACGATTGCAACTTATAATGTTATTTGATGTTGCCATAGTAGTGATCAATAAATAACTGGGAGTTTTGGATCAAAACATGACATACATTCCAAAAAAGAACTATCTATCTATCTATCTATCTATCTATCTATCTATCTATCTATCTATCTATCTATCTATCTATCTATCTATC
>JBCAUA010566162.1:0-16448 GCA_038406235.1 Peronia verruculata
ACAGAAAACTCTTCATGTCAATATTTCTCTGAAAAAAAACTTTAAACGCTTTTTTCTCAAAACCCGTTTTTTTTTTTTTTTTGACAGCTTTCTTTTCTACCTCCTTTTTTGTTTCAAAACCGATTCAAACCAAATTTGTCATGCATCATTGTCACCATAAAACCTATAAAGTTACGCATGAGCGTTAAATTCGGTGTGTAAGTTTTAGAGAAAATTGTGTTTTTAGTGTGAAAAAATAGTGAAATTTGAATTTTCGCTATAGGGCATTTTCAAAAATTTATAAAACATTTTATATTATATGGAACGCCGTAAAAATAGGTAACGTTTTAGATATCATATCAAGCAATATGTTCACCAAATTTTATCAAGTTTCGTTGAAATATGGCGGAGGAGATAGATTTTAAAATAAGTCAATTTAGGGACGCCAAAATCCAAGATGGCAGTGCTTCCATGGCAACCGCATGGAAAAGTCGATTTTCTTCCATTGTTTTCCTCTAATTTGAACATGCTGAATACGATGGAAAAGGTTAAAATAACCTAACTTTAAAAATAATAAAAAAGAATCACTTCCAGGACGCCCCCTCCCCCCCCCTTAAAACATAGAAGTTAAATCTGGCGGTCCCAAACACTGGTTTCAGAGTTTATAGGCCGAAGTCCGAGAGAACTAGTTTTAGATAACTAGCACTCATTGTCCACGTCTAAGTTATATTTCCTTTCAACACTTACACTTTTACATTTATTTACATCCATCCATCCATCCTTCCATATCCATCCATAACACTACAAGTGGCGGGATTTTGATGATTTAAAGTGCTTTCACACTTTCTCGGAAAGTTGCATATATGATATGTTTGTTGTTGTTGTTGTTCATGTTGTTGATTTACAAATGTATTCTTGTTGACAATAGCCTGTTATTAACGTTTATCATTTTGTACACTGGTCAATTTTATATTGGGTCTGGTTTCCCATGCCTTTCCACCTCTCTAGCCGGCTTTACATCGGGTTACTGTACTTTCACTATTAACCTTACTTGCATTAAAATAACATTTAATTCCATTGGGCAGATTGAGTATGCACCTGATGGCAAGATTATCAACTTACCACCTCCATCCGATCAAGGTCATGGACCACCACCTAGCTATCCAACTGGACAGCCCCATTCAAGTGGCTATCCGTATAGTGGCGGCCAGTCCTATACAAGTGCCCACCCCTTTCCAAGCGACCAGTCTTACGGAGAAGGTTATCCTTATCCAAACGGAAGTGGCCAGTCATACATTGCTGGTCAAGCTTATCCAGATAACCAAACCAATAGAGCCGGCAAGACTTATGATGAGAATGGGCCTTACGGGTTTAGAGCTGACATGCCGAGCGTTTCTTCCAATGCTGTTATCATAACACAGCCTGGACCTAACACTGCAACTGTAAGTATAATAGAATAGAATACAATAGAATACATCAGATATAGCAGAGATGGACAAAACTGAATGGAGCAGACATGTGTAAGATGTTTAATTTTTAAAAGAGATAGTTTGTACGATAGGGAATGATTAAATGAGATAGTTTGCCAGATATTGACTGTTTAGCAGAAATAGTTTGTAAGATAAACGATAATGACAGGTCTCGCACGATCGTTATTGGAGATGATTTGTAAAGTAAAACATAACAGAAAACCTCGAATATAGCCAAGAAATATAATTTAAGAGATTTGAAGCTATGAAAGGTCTTGGAACTATAGGTGAAAAAACGATAGTTTGTAAGAAAATAAGCAATGAAAAGTTTAGGATCAATAGCCCCCAAATTAATCATGTTTAAGGTAGGAAATAATTTAATATCTCGGAGCGATAGGCAGGAACGATAACTTAAAAGAAAAGAACTATTGAAAAATCTCAGATCACTAGCCAAAAAAAGATAGTCTATAGGATACAATGTACTGGAAAATATCGGATCGATATCCAAGAAAGACAGTTTAAAGAATAATAAATAATAGAAAATCCAGGAACGATAATCAGAAAGGTAGTTTATTATAAAAGAAATGCTGGAAAATTTCGGAACGATAGGCACGAAAGATAGTTTGTAGGACAAAAAATACTAAAAAATCTGGGATCGATAACAAACACACACACACACACACACACACACACACACACACACACACACACACACACACACACACACACACACACACACAAAAGAAATCCCTTGAAATGACTGCCTCTGGTTTGTTTTCAGAATATGCATATTTGAAAATATTAGCCCGTGATTATTCAAGTTGCATTCGACAGACGACATTTTAAACTTTTAAAATTATAGATGTGTCAAGTATGTAATCTATCTGCAAGATAGTTAATTAGTCACGTCTTGGAATCACAACGCTAAAGTATCAAACCATCTATTGTTATTTTCATGTAGCACCGAATGACTCAGGTGAAAATTCTCATCACGCATCTGTGGTTGAAGTCTATGCAACTGTTGTAATTTAATATAATTCATCTTACTGTTGTGCTTGCTCCAAAGAAACAAATCAACACATAGAAAATAAACTCAAGCGAATTCAACTCATGAGTAATCGAATGTATTCACCTCACAACATCCTAAAATGCAAACTGCCCATAAAAGCAATAATATTTTCCTCAGAGATGAATATTTTTTCAATTTCAATAATATGAATGTGTCAATATCAGAAACCTTCATCAAATTCAATCTCTGATTCTTTCATCCAAGTCCAGTGACCTATGACTCATTCTGACTGCAAGAAAACTGAGATATACGTATTCTGAAAGTCTGTGCTACTACTGATTTTCTTTTAATGAATGAGCTGGCAGTAAGAGAAGACTACTTGTAAAGTGTTCATTATAGTGAAAAACAGAATCCAACAGAATAATCTGTGATGAGTATTCTGTCTTGCTTACCCACCTGGTGCCATATTTTGATCAGGTGACATGAATGTGTAATCTAGTAATTCACCGGAATTCAGTTATGATTCTCTGCCAACAAAAATGTTGAGAAACACTGAAAATGTAGATGAAACAAAACCACAAGAGAGAGAATTATATTCAACACTAAAAATCCAACACTGCTGGATAATTAAACTCCTCCTTATACTAAAGCACAAAACTGTTAATACAGATATATAATACAAAATAATTGGACAACTGACATTTTCTCTCTGTGGCAACCTGACTGATGTCATCATGGAGAAAACAGCTGAAAGAGGTATGCAAGATATTTCTGGGCATTCCCAGGTGGAACATGTCATTCAAGTGTGATACCATTTTCAGAATACAAACCAACAACATCTGTCACAATAAGTGCTACACTAAATATTTAATGAAAAATACAAAATCTGAAAACAAAACACAGATTCTACATCTTGCTGGTTCTATGTAAAGACAGTGCCGTCAAATGGACTTGCATCATAGGGACTATTAAATTTATGTCGACATAAGAGAAAGTAAACAAAAAAGGATAAGGACTACTTGGACATCGGAAATTGATCAGTGATAGGAAAATAATTAGTTAAGTCACTTAGAATTTTGTACATCCAGCGTGACCTCTGGATAATTATGTTTCATTCCTTTATTTTGGGGGGGGGGGGGGAGAGTATCCTGAAATATGAATTTTGCTTTAAAAAAAAAAAATGATTATGGGTTTTTGTTTTTTCTTTGTTTCCCACAGTTTCTGAGTATAAAAATGGCATCAAAAAGAGAATATGTCCATTCCCACATGTCTATTTTTAATATTTAGAAAAAAATCACCTTCATGACCCTTCCCCAAGAGAGGATTTGGAGGAAAAGTCTTTCTCTTCAATTTTGAGGGCTTGCCGTAAGTCTAATAGCGTACTACACTAATGGCATTGGGAATGCCACGACTTGGCATACTTGAGTCAAGATTCCAGCTCATTGAAATACATGCTTACAAATGCAAAGCCTACATGCATGCTATCTGCCCAGAACCTTATGTGTCCACCAATCCTATTGTAGTTAGGAATGGTAACAGTAGATCTAGTATTAAGCCTAGTCTAGCTGGACCCAGTTATGCTGTTCTTAACAAAGCCTGTGTGCTACTAACAATGTGGCATCGGCCCAAGTAGATAAGTGAAACATGCAAAAAACAGGAAATCGACACTTTTTTTTACCTTTACAATGAACTTCTGTCAGTGAACGTGTTACCTTGTGCTGTGTTTACCAGGAATAGAGATCTTGGGAAAAAACTACAGGGCATGTCAATGTAAGAGGCAATTTTATATAATACAGAAGAGAAAAATTGGAACCGAAAAAGAATGTCGATAAAGGAAGAATGTTCACACAGAGGTGTTGATATAGGTCGATTGTACCAAAGAAGACATGAAGCATACATAATTCCTGCTCTTATTTGACAAAATAAGGAGAAAATGGAAACTACATAGTTTTGAACAACAAAAGCAAAATTTCTAATCTTGAATGCGTGACAGATCCACACAAATGATCACTGACAGTATACTTTTACGAGTTAGATGAAAAATGTTATCTTTTTAGATCAACCATGATCTAGTGCATTCCATGTTAGTCGGTCAAAATCCACATTTTTTAGATCTGAAATTACACCCTCTTCTACTATATTTCTTAAATATATACACTTTAAAGTTTCTGAAACCAGTGGATCAAATCAGCTATGATATCATTTTTTATTCAACACCATGCCAAAACTTCGGCATTTTTTCAACTTTTTGGGTTTTATTTTTGAAGGTCTGTGCACATACGGTACAAGACCTTCTGTCAACTTATCCATAACCTTTTCTATGTTCACTTCATAGAGTTTAAGGCACACGAATCAACATAATATTTACTAAATAAGACAATATCTCATTACTACACTCCTAAGTACAGCTTTTGTAATTGAGACAAAACTGTCCACAACTTATAGCACTTTTTTCTCAGTAAAGCTGAACCATTACCTTAATATTTAATTTAAAAATAAAGATATATGCTAACCATTCAGAATTTTAGGTCTACATACCATAGTTTGATTGAAATTAGAGAAAAATAGTGCCACACATAACATGGAATGCACCATCTTCATCTGAGGAATCAGTGGGGATTAAAAATATTCATTATAGTTATAGGGACATAAGGTTTCGAATTATGTCTGAAATTCTAAATTGCAATTACCACCATTGCACATGAAATGTCTTGGTTTAAGAGGAAGAAGTGGCATGCAGAAGGCAAATGAGTTAATAACAAACATGTTTCCTGCCTCTTTGCTGATATGTTTTAGGCTAAATCATCTGTTCAACAATGTTACACTCCTATGTCACATATAGCGAGTGAATGAGTGATCTTATCACTGGGCTAAGCATCAATCAATACTGAATACCGGACCTTCTTCACCATGAAAATGGCCTGTCCAAACTAAAGTATAGCATTCTTGTCCATGAAAACAAAATGTAATACAGTGGTCTCCGCCTAAGAACCCGGTAGTCGGGAGACAAAGAAAGCGGGTTCTTAGCCGGACGGGTTCTTAGCCGAACTGAAAAGTTATGCAACCCATCTGACCTCAGATTGTCTTCACAACTATAATTAGTTGATCGTTACCGTGAGTTAAAGATTTAGCTATGCGAATAAGTACAGCCTTCTTCCCTGTGTGTAATTAGATGAAGCACTTCCTGGTCTTTTTAGCGTATAGTTACATCAATACTGCTCAGCGCTTAAACACCATGTGATTTTCACATAACGGTATCCATGCTGATGACTATGCCACCCCATGGATAATCGCACAAGTGACTCAAGTGTTTACACTCCCACCGGAGGAGCAAAACAGCTGACCAGTCAGGAGGCTAAACTTACACCGCCAATCACAAGTGCTGTCCCACATGTTGTCAAACAAAGAAATGGTTACGAGTTAGTCAACAACGTGGCCTGATTATGCAGTCATACATCAACCATCACTTCCACTCCTTTGTCTACCTGTTCCCTCCACCTCCACCCCCTTTTTACTGCACATCTAGAGCTGCGCGTTTCTCTCAAGTGGACAGTATGATGTGGAATTACCCTGTTAGTACTCGGGTGTCTTGGCCCGACACCGGGCTCTTAGACGGATTTTTGTATTTGGCAGTGTCCAGAGCGGGTTCTTAGAGGGGTAAATCATAGAGGGAAAATTCCGTTTCTCAGAAGATGCGGGTTCCTAGGCGGACCGGGCTCTTAGGTGGAGGGTTCTTAGGCGGAGACCACTGTGTATCGGATTTGTTACTTATGGTGGATGGAAAATTCCTCGTTCTCTTTTCTTATATACTCATTTACTTACTCTTTCTTTGCACTGTCAATTACATAAGACAAAGAGAAAGATTTTGTGATCCACACATGTCTCATGCTTTTTCTTTTCGATTGACAGCTTCAGTGTTCCCTCTCAGCATGTTCTTTTGTAGTTTTCCTCTGAGAGTTGATTTTGGTCTCCCTCGTTTTCTCTTCCCATCCAGTGTCTGTCTCTGTGCTTGTGGTGGGTTTCAGGACTCACTCGTTCTAAGAACATATCCTTTGGATATTCATCAGTCTTCTAAGGCTCTGCTTCCTTCTTGCATCTTTGTTATTGTTACTGGAATAATTAGCTGTAATATAATGACTGTTATGGGAATAATTAATTGTACTATAATGACTGTTATTTGAATAATTAGCTGTCTTAAAATGACTGTTATTGGAATTATTAGCTGTACTATAATGACAGTTATTGGAATAATTAGCTGTATTATAATGACTGTTATTTGAATAATTAGTTGTACTATAATGAATGTTATTGGAAAAATTAGCTGTACTATAATGACTGTTATTGGAATAATTAGCTGTCTCATAATGACTGTTATTGGAATAATTAGCTGTACTATAATGACTGTCATTGCAATTATTAGCTGTAGTATAATGACAGTTATGGGAATAATTAGCTGTATTATAATGACTATTATTTAAATAATTAACTATACTATAATGACTCAGAGAGTATTAGTTGTTCACAATGCAGTTTGTTCCACAATACTACAAAAAAAGAAGTTGATTGTATCCCAAATTTTAGTTTCATCAAACCATAACACAAGAAAAAAGTCTCACAGCCAGTCAGAAAGGGTCTGAATTTCTGGACTCTAAGAAATAAGGGGTTGGTTGTGATAAAGGTGACTTGATATTGATTTTTTTTTTTTTATTGCAGAAATTGAAAGTACATTCATCTCTGAAAAAAAAAAAAAAAAGAAATATTCCTCTCTTTGCGGCAAATTATAAGTATATAAGGATGTTTTCAGGTGAATTTTTAGATGCATGAGCTAATCTACATAATTTGTGCCAATTTTTCTCCTGGCCTTTGCAAGTGCTGAGATGTCACTCTTTGTCTCTTCAATTTTGCAATAGCTCAGGTTTCACTTGTACTAGCTCAGAACTTTTTCACCACATGAATGCATATAAATTAAAGTTTTACATTATAACAGTGATTCACTTTGGTGGAAAATCGACATTCAGCTCCTTTTGACTGACTGTGTAACACATGGCAACAATTTTCTCAAAAGTTTAAATTTGAAAATTTAACACAGTTTGCATTTCATCTCCTCAGATAACATATTAATGTTGTTTTGTTGACTCTAATCTTAACCTGACCAGGTCCATGTATGTCAAGTGTATCTGTGAATCAGGCCTCTCTATAACGTTTGATCATGAAGAACCGGAGACAGAATACGTAAGTTGCAGTTTCATGTCTTCCTCTGTTTATTTTTTTGTTTATTAATGTGTTTATTTGTTTTTTGTTTTTTTTAGTAAGTACACTACCTGTCAGTCTTAAAAGTAGGATTACCAAGTTTTGAGATGTATATCCGGATCCGATTTGGTCAGATCAAATGTAGGCTGGAAATTTTGAGTTTTTATTGAAAATTTGTTGGACAGCAGCACCACTGCCTATTATTTGTCAGAGACTCAATTGCCAAAGTTTCTTTGACTAGCACAAAGTAAACACAAAACATCCAAAATAGGTTTTGTATTGGTCAAGAAAGCTAGATATCTGGCCCCCTTAACTAAGAAGCCAGGAAATGGGACCATCCAATCAATGAGAAAAGAAAAAAAAAGAAACAGGTTTTGGTCTTTCCATTCTGTGGTTTAATTGTATGCACGATCCTCTGTAACACCTCATGGAGAGGCAGTAACCTTGGCATTCTTATGTTGTTATATGTCAAGGGAGATAATGAAATCTTTTTGGGCCAGAATTGTGGCTTTGGAGTGACAGTACTTTTCAGTGCTTTTTCCACCTCACCCAATCATCTTATGATTAGTCGCCCTTTGCCCTCTGAAACTTGTCTTTCTCCATATGGCAGGCTCTTGCTGATGGCTTTTTAGACGAACTTCTCATAACATATCTGTACGCACTTATTTCTTTGTCGATATATGAAAAACATTATCGGTTTAACTCAGTGGTTCTCAAAGTGGGTGGTACTGTCCTGGAGGGGGGGGAGGCGGCAGTGAGAACTTCCAAGGAGTTGATGAAAGGTTAGGTGTGTAAAAGTGTGTGTGGGGGGGTGGGGGGGGTGGGGGGAGCGGGAATGGCTGGAAAATGGCCAAAAGATGGATCAGTGTCATTAGAAATAGGAACATATGGAACACAATCTGTTCACTTGTCATACATCACTGTTTTCTAAGTGGCATAACAAAGATCAGTGATCAACTACATGTCTGTCCATGCATGTTGAAAAAATTATCTAAAACTACATTTCTATCAACTTTTCTAGGGTTAGATGATACAATTTAAAACATGGGGTTGTGTGTTTTACGAATACTCATGAGAAATCCCAAATGAATTTTATTTTCTCGATTGGGGAGCTGTGAGGAAGTCGCTGGGGGGTCTATCTACTTTCCTACCAACCTGTCTGCCTACTTATATACCTTCCTATCTACTTACCTACTAGCCTACCTCTCCGCCTGCCTATATATCTGTCTGTGTGTCTGCTTGCCTGTAAACCTGTCAGTCTGTCTGTCTGCCTATATATCTGTCTGTGTGTCTGCTTGCCTGTAAACCTGTCAGTCTGTCTGTCTGTCTGTTTGTCTGTCTGTGTCTGTCTGTCTATCTATCAAAATGTCTGAAAAAAAAAAATCTATATTCTATTGGTTCATTTTGTGGCAAAAGAGATAGTAAATGTTTTGTTTATTTCACTGTTTGTTTGTTTGTCAAATGAAACAATGATGAAAAATTCAGCTTATGTTTAGCTGTGGTAAGATATGATTATTTAGATATTCTTTTGGACAGCAATTTACTATGAAGTCTGACTACTGTTGTGTGGGTGGCAAAAGTCCTGGTGGTGGCAGCTCTGGGCTGAGTATTGGATACATAATGGTCATTGCGTAAGTATTTGGGAGATCTGATTACCTGTCTGTTTGTCTGTGTCTGTCTGCTCATATGTCTGTCTGTCTATCCATCTGTCTATCTGTCTATCCATCTGTCTCTCTGTCTGTCTGTCTATTTTCTGTTTGTCTCTCATTCTGTTAGATTGTTTGTTTGCTTTTCTGTCAGTACATCTATTTGTCTGTCTGTCCATCCATGTAACAATCAGTCAGTTTGTGTGTCTGCCTGTCTGTCAGTCTGCCTGTTTATCTGTTTGTCACTCCATCAGTCTGCCCATGTGTTCATCCTCGATCCCTCTGTGTGTCTTTTTTTCTGTAAGATATTATTCATAATTCAAGAAATCATTCCAAATGTCCTGTTTTGACTTAATTATCATTCTGAATGCTTATATCATAGTAGAACAGAACCCATGAGAGATTATTCAAATATTGTTCAAACTGACTCTGCCCTGTAACTAAAGGCATAATTATTACCATCGAGATAATCTCCACCAGGAGACTGAAAGACATATATAGTGCCTAACATATATTTGTTGCAAGTGTGCACATCTTGATGTTGGTATTCTGGGTGAGTAAACTAACTGAGATGCGACATGATGAAATCAGGCACTTGTCAAATTTTGAGCATATGGAGTTATTGGTATCACTGAAAAGATTATTCATTTCCTATTCTGTGTGTGGAAAAATAATTGTTCTACTTTACGTAGAGCTTGAGATATTTGCAAATGAAGACAATGGGGGGTAACCTGTTAGCTGCCACTGAAATTATCCAGAAAATGGCCGATCATTTTTGTAAATCCTTATTAATCCCTGTTAGGCCATGCCACCCAAATTACCAAATTTGTTCACAATCAAAAAACACATGATTTCTCTGGTCGGCTCAGTTTGACGAGCGCCTGATTTCATCGTTTCGCGTCTCAAATGATACTCAAAGAAAACATTTTATAAAAATATATCAAACTGTCACACCGGCAACTAATAGAACAATTCAAGAAAAACAAATAACACAGAAATCTATAAAGAACTTGATAATGATGGTCAAATCTGCCAATTTTTCGAGTCAACTTGACTCTTCTTCAGGGCAATAATGAAAACTCAAAGAAAACATAATTATCTAGTGTATTGAAGAAGTCTTTCTGTTGAATGTACAGTTTGAATTAATACTCTTGCTGCTTGACTATTCAATTATTATCACCTTTATAGAATAATATCAAACATAGTTAGCTTTTTTTCAGCTTTATATAAGTAGAAACATAGATCTTTATGCGGTAATGTCATCTGCCAAAATTTTATAATGGTTTGAGAAGAGTCCATAAGCCTTTTATTGGTTTTGTTGTGGATTAATAGTATAGAGCCCTAGAAATGAGATGCTTTAGAAAACTCCTTAGCACCAGCTACAAAGACCATATTACAAATGAAAAATTGAAGAATTGAATAACCAAATAGGGCTGTTCACTGATCTCTTGACAATCTTCCAACAATGTAAGCTGAAACGGTATGGACATGTAACCCCTTTGTCCAATCTTTCTGAAACAATATTGCCAGAAACAGTCCTTGGAGGAAGGAAAAGATGAAGACAGAGGAAACGGTGGGAGGACAACATTCGTGAATGGACAGGTCTAGAGCTGAGAGACACCCTGTGGGAGGCTGAGAACAGAGAGGAGTGGAAGAGACTGGTTGTAGCATCTTCTGTGGCGCAGCAACGAACGAAAGTTTAAGGGTCATGAAGTGAAGTGAATTGAACAGTATAGATTTAAATGATTATTCTCAGATTAAGGCTCCAACAGGGTTAACCACATTTGGATGTTTTGCAGATTCTGCTCTATCCTGGTGATCTACCTGGCTGCTGGCATAGGAATCCAGGCCGGGGTAAGGAAAGCTCGAGGACGAGAGGTTATACCCAATGTAACATTCTGGTCAGCTTTGCCTGGTCTAATCAGAGTAAGTGCTGTATACATAATCTAAAATAAATTTGTTCCTGTAATAAATCAAAGCCAACATGAAAAATCATCTTTGCGTATTTAAATATATTCTCTCAACATCACAAATAATATGATACACAGTAAACAATTTAATCAAAGACAAATATATATATATGTATATATATATATACAAAACAGCAGCATTACTATGACTACAGCAAGATCAACAAATGGAAAAAACGTAAAATCTTAAATGATAAAGATGAACAAATCAAAATTAGAGAACACACTCTGCTTTGTATAGTATAAATATTGGATGTGTTCTTTAAATAATTAAAGAAGAAAAGCAAAATCCAAATGTCTATTCTTGCGTAGTCTGTTACGATAAATGTTTGACTTATTGAATAAATATAACTCGAAAGAAATCATCAATAAACGTACGTCAATTTGCTTGCTTATATAAGATAAATGTGACTATCTGCTGTCTCAGTATGAGTCTGTTACTAAGCAGTAAAAAAAAAAAAAATACAAAAACCAGCAACAAAACTCTCATTGGCTGGTCTCAGGAAGGTGCACTCTCCAAACTGGAGGCTCATCTCAATGTTACTATAACTGTGAGCGCCAGAAAGTATACAGGGAATGCAGGAACCAAACGTAAGGCTGGGATATGGCAGGAGTAGATTTTGTACAGATCTGAATCTCATGGTTCTCCTCAATGAAAATTAAATGCAGTAATGTGATCACAAATGTCTTATAATATCTACGAAAATGTCTGTCCATCAAAATTGCAAAGTCTACGCAACAAAACAAACAAATGGGATAAGGGTAAAAGTAAACATGAGCTGAATACATGGAAAATTTAATTTTCCATTGAATTCAAATACAAACTATCAGAGATACTAAATCTGTGTTTGAACCTTCTAGCAAGTAACATTCTCAGCTTATCACCCTGTCGAGTTGTATTTGTTGAAAATTTTTGATGAAGTACAACTCTAGAAAATTTATATTTGGACCCAAGTTGTGCTAATTTATCATGGGTTAAAAAAAAACAAAACAGCAATACTTGACATATAATTTATTCTTTTCTGAGAGGCACTTTTGTCAGTTCAAATTTAAAGAAAAACATCAAGAGATAACAGCATTGATCACAAATCACCATGTTATATTTCAGGATGGTTTCATCTTCACATTCTCCTGTGGCAAACGATCGACCTACAGCAAGATATAGGTTCGCATGACAACTGATTGACTCATTGAAACTTATAGTGTGTAAATGTGTGAATATGTGAACTTCATCAGAGGAAATCAAGAGAATGAAATGCAGACTTTGCTAAAATATTTCCTGAAATAGTTCGTCATGGTCCAGTTTTTTGTCTGTGCAATACATCTCCTCAGTGAGGTACAATAAAATGTCAACACCATGACTTAACTGTATATGGACAGAGGGTGGGGGGCATTTCCATCTATTGTTTGACTGTCTTTACAGTACCAAAGTTTGTAAAACAATATATGAGACGTGACACGATGAAATCAGGCGTTTGTCAAACAGAGGCGACTGGAGAAATCATGTGTTTTTCAACAGTGAACAAATTTTTAACATAATTTTTTTCTCTTCACAAAACCCTTCTATATCAATCTAAAAATGCATTTCAGAGCTCATTTTACTGAAATAGATGAAGTAAAACCCCAAAAATTGTGATTTAGTGGCATGTTCTAACAAGGATAAACAAGGATTTACAAAAGTGACCGGCCATTTTCTCAATAAATTCAGCTGCAGCAACAGGTCACCCCCATTGTCTTCAATTGCCAATGCATAATCTTTACAGGGATACCAAAAACTCAATACGCTCAAAATTTGACGAGAGCCTGATTTCATCATGTCGCATCTCGTATGTTATCCTAAACATGGAAACTGCTCATAGTATGAATGAATAACTAAATTCATTGTGAGAGCAAAATGTTGCAGTGTTTGCTTCATGAATCAAAGAGTTAGAAGAACCTGACTTGGAAAGAGGCAAACATAAAATTGAAAAGAAAACATTTTTATTTACATATATTGAAACAGTAAAGGAATTTGAACTTGTGCTGTTAAATTAAAATGGTAGTCTTATTGTCATTTTCACTTGTTAGTTAGTGTCAGAAATGCATTTTTTTTTTTTTTACATTAACATAGGGCATGACTTTATGAGATCATTATTATATAACACATAACAGCATAGTTCAGACACTTTGCAGATGAATATCTGTGAAATATCCATAATTTTTATGTTCCTGCCCATACCCACTTTACAAAAGTTGTCTACCCGAGTGCTTATTTTGGAGCTATTGGGCATGTAATAACATTCAGATGCTGCACTTGATCTATGATTAACTAGGATATACCGGAACTGTTCAGCACTGTTACTCATTTTATAATTATTTCCTGATGAGCGAAAGTTCTCAATGTTTTCATATGTCTACCTTGAAATGTTTTGTATCTAACTTTCCGGTAATTATCATTCCAGTAAGTTTCATGTTTTCCTTGAAATGTTTTATATCTAACTTTCCGGTAATTATCATTCCAGTAAGTTTCATGTTTTCCATAATGATGTTATCAAATTCTGTTTGAGAAGACAAAATATATTCTCAGAGCAAATGCAGAGGCTGATATAAAATCAAAAATAAAAAAAAATTGTTTCTCATAACTTGTATTTGTTTGTATTTAAATAAATAATATTATTCATAGTAAATCTACAACAAAATTGTATTTTATTCTCATGAATTGATTTTAGTCATGGCAAGCCAATGTTACTGATAACCTGATTATTGTTTTGTGAATTTGATTTTTGCTAAACTGATAAATTTTGAAATTCTTTGTCACAGAAAAACAAACATGATCACTGTCATGACTGTCTTCCTTTATTTTATAAATTTCCTGTTACATGTACAAGGATTGATTCACAACTTCATCATTTTTATTGCCCTTGTCATGATTATGCCCATCACCATCCACCATCAAAGCCTCTGTGAGATACAAACCAGTCCATAGCAGAGTACATTAAAGAAACAGAATTCCTGTTCTAGGCAGCGAAACATTTGTAATTCCAATGAGAGATGAACCAAGATCACTTTAATAAATAAGAAAGGTAAACATTCTCCATTTGTTTTTCAACTATCAATACATTTTTATGTCACGAAATGTCTGATTTTGGATATGAATGGGTTTTTCTGTATGATTTAAATCTATGTATTTATGGCTATCTATGTTGATGTTATAAACAAATGTTTGTCGTGAAGATAGTATTAGCAACTGTCTTTATTTTATACATGTGTATTTAAATTTAAGATATAGACTATCTTCTGTCATATATTAAGTTGTCTTCAGTACTTAGCTCAATACATGTAATATGTAAGACAAATATTTACATCTGTTATAATCCATAGATGACTGTTTTACTCAAAATTAGATGTGTAGACAGCAGTCTAGTGCAGTTAAAAAAAAAAAAAGGAACTGACCTCACAATAGTGCTAGGATTTCTTAACTCAATATCCTGTGCAGAAAGTCATATGATCATTCTTCCTGCACTCCTTTTCCAAGATAAATACATGTAGTGTAGTGACTTTGTAGGTTTCATTTTGAAGAGAGACAAGCAGGAGAGATAAAACTGAGAACAGAGAGAATAGTAACATATGTTAGGGAGAGGCAGAGAGAACCACTTTATCAAATATTGCCTCAAAGACACAAATACGTGTGGGCTACCTATCAGGCCAAGAGCATTGTTTACGACCCTTCTAAAACTCTTCATGCAGCGTAAGGAATTTCAGTGAAGTTTTATTGCTGAAGGATTTGGGCCATTCCACATAAAGTGGGTGGTGTTTGGTATGAATTTTTATATATTAAATCAGGCTCGGAGAACACGACAGAGCTCTAGTACAGCAACTTACTTAGATATCAGGCAACTAATAAAATACTGTGAAAAGAAAAGTTACAATAGTAGTAAGTCTTGGGGAAAGCAAATAAAAGTATAAGAATTCAATTGTAAGACAACACTGCAGCATTAATCACACTTGATTCCTCTTTGCTCTTCCTGAATTTGTGTTGTTATTGTGGGTCTAGATTCCATAGTGACTTATGAAGTACATTGTCCGTGTATTTAGACTGTATTTGGCTTTATTGGATACAGATTTATATAAACATCTATAGAGGTCATTTCCATAACCCGTGATATTTATCATGTCCTAATATTTTTGGCAAATAAATTTCCGCTGTATGTATACACTGTTTTCCAGGATGTAGCCACTTGTAATATTACAATGCTACTGTGACCCCAAAACAGTAACTGTTTTTCACTGCTATCAGTGAGTGGTTACTGTAGTGCTTAGTCTATAAAATTTATATTTCAGGACAAAGTTCAGTACAAACTGCAATCATACTGAGCACATTCTATATCATCTTGTTCTTTGCCTTCCGGATATATCCTTTATGTTAGATAGTCAGTACTCTATTGTCTAGATGGCCTGGCCTAATAGAGGTAATGACAGGTGTTATCATATCTGTCAGGTGTGAGGTCTGTAATCCTGGGTCTCTGGTTTGACAAGTCTGTACTGTTTCATTCAGTTACAAATGCTCGATGCCTTTTCCTTATTCTTTCCATAGAATTCATAAGGATTTGGTGCATTATTTTGTTGCATGAGAATAAACAAGATCATTGTATTTTTATATTTTGTGATGCTGTGATGCTTTGTCAGTAACATTGGTATTGCTTGATGGTTTATTTTGTGTTGGGACCTAATAGCACATCAGCACGATTACGGCTATGTTGTGCCTAGCACATGGGATACATTCACAAGCCTAAAAGATTGGTCAAAGGATATGTAAAGCATAATACCGGAAGCACTTCATGTGCTTAGTGTAACTTTTTTTTCAAACCATTAATTGCAAGAGGCGTCTCATATAACATTTTCAGTTCAACCATCTGCACTATAGGGTAATGTTTATAAAGCAGAGTCCTCCAAAGCCAAGCCATCACCTTGATAGTGGAACCAGTTTTGGGGTAGGGAGGGACAAAAGAGGGTTAGCTCTGGGTATGATGTAGTAAGAGTGCATGAGGGTCAAGAACGAGAGGTGGAGTAAAAGAAAGAGAGAAAGACACAAAGGAATGGGAAAAAAGAATGGGGAAAGAGGAAGTGAATATAAAGAAAGGATGAT
>JBCAUA010566273.1:0-16447 GCA_038406235.1 Peronia verruculata
TAGATATCTAGATCTAGATCTATATCAGTATATCTAGATCTAGATCTTGATCTAGATCTAGATCTAGATCTCTCTACATCTAGATCTATATCGAACGTAAATTCCGATCGCACAACTACAAGTGGATTGCTGACCAACCATAAACAGCTGTTTTGTGCTTGCCAAGCACTTCGTTCCGTAAGTTGTGCTAGCCAAATATTGTGCTTGGCGAGCACACCAAGCGCTTTGCTTGGCTACGGAATACGCCTCTAGTCTGGATCTAGAATCTAGATCTAGATCTGGGAATCGGTGTGAGAGTGGATCTAGATCTCAGAGTCTACAGTCTTAGAGACCAAAAACACAGAACCGGACTTACCTTTGATATTAGTTTTCCCACAGGAAATCAGTCACAGATCATGAGAAAAGAACATAGCAGGACAAGTTATTTTCACAAGCCTTATAAAAAAAGCAGTTCTGTTGAATCAATATCACCGAATATCTATATAGGAGGCCATCAAGATTTGTCGGCCATGTTAAACATGTCCTGCCCTCTATCGCTACTATTAGCACGGTTTCCGAACAGACACCTGTAGCAATGATTTTGGTATCCTGTAAAAAAAATGCTAACACCGACAAATCCTGTAAAACTAGTGATATTAACAGAATTTATTACTGTCTGCCAGTGCAAACTTTAGAAAGCTTCAGGAGCATAAGAAATGCATAAACGTCCAAGACGCTTAACTTTTAAATTATTCTTAAAGATTGAAATTAAGTAGGAAGAAAATCTTCCTCATTTTGTTTGCTAAGGCATTGTTTATCTGTTTCCCACTGCCTTTTGGTGTCTTGGGATAGTCAAAGGCTAAGGAGTGAACCCTGAAAGAAAATCCAGCGTGGAGCCCCTAAGGCAGTTGGTCAGCTTTCTTTTCTACTTTCCGGCAACTCCTGCAGCTGGACTTCTATATATCAAAGTGTATTATTGGTTCATCCTTTTCTTTGGACCTTTTCAGCAAGGCTGTGAGGGGGAACTTGATGTCCGGGCAGCCCAAGTTCTTCATATACCCCTACCCAGGCTCGTGGCGCACTGGAGAGGACACTCCAGCATTGTTGCAAGACTTCGGCAAAACACATATCGAGATTGTGGAAACTTTCTTGTACCTGGGGTCCACCGTTGCCAGCTCTCTCTCTCTCTGGACACAGAGATGTCCAGCAGGATTGGAAAACCACCATTTGGGTGTGTGCCTTAAGAAAACATCTCAATTTGAGTGCTCATATTAAGTGGATAAAAAACTTTGAAAAATGTTTTTCTTTGTTGTTGTTAGGCAATATAGAAACACCCACAACTTGTTGACAATGCAAGTGATCCAAAACTGTCGTTCGTCTAGTATATCACAGGAAAAAGTGATGACGGCACACTATACAATAGCATTGCTAATCTGGCTAAGACAGATTTCAAAAGGGGTTGTTCAACAATAGTGACATAAAAAAAAGTAAATAAATAACTTTTGTAATGATGAGAAAATCATACACCATCATGAATCAGTAAACAGTTTAATTTGTGAAAACTTTCAGTGTTAACTGAAGGATAAACACGTAGCTGTAACTGTGAGAAGTAGGAAATTATTGCAATACCATCAGGCAATTAGGAAGTCATGTAGGTCAAGATGAGATTACTCTTATTCAAGATAATGTTGCTAAGAACGCCGAGTCTCGTTTTCTCCATCATCGTGATTTTTATTGCAAATTTCTGTGCAGGTAACAAACATTCTCTCAAAACACTCCATATTTTTCTTTCGCTTTGGTATAACCTGAAAGAGTCGGCAAGTAATGCTACAAATGAATGATATCACTATGTACAAAGGCATAATTTTTGTGATATTAATTTTCCATGATTATGAATAAATTCTCACAACAGAACAGAGAAACTAGTCAATATTTGTTAACCAAATTTAAACCATTTTATTAAAGATGAAACAGAAGCTGAATACACAATCATTCACATGATAAGTGCCACTTGGATCTAGGCAAATATCTATGATATTTGAGCATTTTATCTTATCTATAATAATTTCACAGCTGTCAGCAGTGAAATGGTTATAGGTTAGATAAAATGCTCAGGTATGTTGTTCACCTGAACAAACGTCCAGCTTGTCTTTCCTGTCACTGTTTCCATTCTTTGTTCAATTTTTTTTTTAAATACAAGCAATAAATCTCAGCTTATATTAATTTGGAAGAATCTCTGTCCTTTTTTTATTTCAACAAAATCTTTTCTCTTGATGTTCCAATGATAGCGACTGTGTTTATTTCAATTAAATACATAGGATTTGAAAGACTTCCTGTTGTATCCCATCTGGAACTTGAGAGTGCACTTGGAGATGGCCAGAAGGATTTTATCTGTGCTGTTATCAAACAAAAAGGTGAGAAAACAATTTTCGGGAAAGTGACCTAAGTTTCACAGGTAGTATTAAGATCTGTTATTGTAGAATAAATGCACCATAAATGGAACAGTTATTATTTTCAACTGATGCATCATGCAACAGTCCTATCAATTTGAAACAGTACCTTCATCTTTGCAACTTCAGTGCTGTGTGAACCCCCGGGCATCCTTCAGTCTCGGAAGACTATGGAGTTGCACTCCGGGCATGTTTCCGGGAATGGTGTCTGGTGTGTTTGGCCAGTCCGATGTAGGGGTGGCAATCTCTTTAGCAGTGGCCACAGATGAAGTCTAATACTGATCTGTTTGCCTGGTCTGCAGATTTACTTGCTATCTCTTTGTCTCGTGCTTTTTAGCAAGTGTTCTTCAAAGTCATAGAGACCTTTCTGCACAGTCTGTCTCCAGGCTGATTGTTCGAGGGCTGTTGCTTCCCAGCTTGATGGACATGTTAATTACATGTACTCTGTGCCAACTTGAAATGACATAATGATTTCTTTTAACAATGCTCTTTTTTCTTTTAGATACTGACAGTGTTCTTGAAACACTGGCATCACAGCTCAAGGAGAAAACCAGTTTTGAGAACATCATAGTGGGAGCTCTGAATCATTCACATGTAAGCAATTGGGCAAACCTATTCACAGGAAAAGATTAACTTACAAATCACTTATTGGAAAATCACAAATCTCTCTAGGCAGTTTAATTCTTTTCACTGAATTTATGTTAATTTTTTATGAACAACTGACTATGTCATTAATGGCAATATTTTCATGTGTAAAGATTTTATATCAGGAGTGTTGTCTGAGATTATGCCTGCCATTTCATAAGAACATCAATACGACTGTGTTGATCTTGCATCTTTGTTATGGTTTAGGTAATAACTGTATCGAATGAATATAATGATATCAGTTGTTTAATGAACTTTGTCTTTCTCATTTGATTTTTTTCATCAAACCAGGATTCTAGATCAAGGTATTTGGCGCTGGCATATAATGATACATCACCAGTCCTGAGGTGCTATTTAGGGCGACTTGTGATCAAGGACTTTTCTGGGAGCCTCAGTCTTGAAAACATTGCTCAGTGGATTACACACATGGTTGGTTCAACTGCCTTGTTGTTCTTTCTAAAAAAAAAATGACATAAATATATGATTATAGGAAACTTATTAGCATTGCAACTTTGAATCAAATAATTAATTTTGGGCCCTATTATCAAGTTTTAGCTCTGTTTGTATCACATGGTTTGCTTTCTACACCTCAACGACCACCCTGGATAGCCAAATTCCGGTGTTAATTATGAATTTAATGAAAATAGCCTGCATTTGGAATAAGTTTCTTTGACTAAACAACATTTTCTGTTCAATACAGAAAAGGAAATATGGCCATCAGTGGAGAGATGGTGTCTCAACTATCAATTCAGCTATTGACTCTCACGATGTCACCTTGATTGCATTGCCAACCCACGAACGTGTACCAGACATTGAACTAATTTTATCTGAGGTTCGTATACTTGATTTTTTTTTTTGTTGTCTGAATTATTTTAAAGATTGTGCAACTATGGAAACTATTTAAGATTTCTTTTATTTGTCACTTTCTCTCCCTTAATCTGCTTATTGTTAAAAAATTATTATTACTTTTTTTTTAAATACAGAGTTCCTCTTATAATAACAATTTTTATATAATTTTTATTGTAGGAAACAGATTTTTCAGTTATGCTCAAAAAGCATAATTTCTCTGAGGACAAAGAATAACAATTGCTTGCTCCTGCTCCAAATTATCAAAGTAACTACAAGATGAATTCTGATATTTTGGCCTATATTTTTAGGTGCAGCAGAAACTAAAGAAAAGATGTACAGTGAAATCTATTACAATACATCCCAACTCACAACAGAAAAGGTATTTCAAGATTCTCTCATAGCTTGTCTTTTTGTTCTCAAAGGAATGTTTCTGTGGGCTTTAGGGGAAGAGTTAGAGGTGGGAGAAGTAGGGGTGGGTGAGAAGCTGAAACATGGCTCTTAATGATTTTTCATGAGGAGAGCCTAAAGTATTTTGGAACAAAAGTTTGGTATGAATCAATAAGGAAGCATGATATAGTGTTAAGTGGAGAAGGAACACATGGCCTTGTTTGAAAAGAGCTTTTGGAACATTTTCTTCCATTAGATGCTAATTGGCAAGTCATAAAAATGAAAGAAGAGCTTTTTTAAAATCTTTTTTTTCAGTTCTATCAGTCAACACTTTGCAGTCACAGGTCAGAGTGCTGTGATGGCATTTGTGAGAGCTGGTAAGTACAATGATGTGATAGTGAAAAATATTAGTTTTTAGTTTTAAATGCTATCCACACAGTTATACATGCTTTTTGAAATTAAGTATGCAACTTTTCTCAAAAGATGACATGTAGTTTAAAGTCACTGAATTATGGGTTCAAGAACTGAAAATGAAGTGCATTTCAGTTGTTAAAAGTTATCATTTAAAATGAATTTGCTGTGACACATTTTTACCAAATAATAAATAACTTCATTTTCAAGTGAGGCATAATTATTATACAATATACTTTAATGTTTAAACTGTTCTGCCAAGACCAATAAAGTCACAGTTTGCTTATATTCATAAAAATGTTACAAATTCATGTCATTTTCCATATTCATTTCCATAACTCATGTTCTAAGAAATTGATTTATTCTCTCAGAATGTGCCATCAGAGACTGCATTTTTATGAGAACAGAAAGCAACTTGTTATAGATTTAGTTGTTATCAGTAAATTTGGCATAATCTCCTTTATTATTCTCTTCACCCTTCACAGATTATAAAGGGAAAGCTAAGAAAATAATCTTTCAGAAGCAAGATATTAATCCTAAGAAAATTACATCGACAGTCATAGCTCATCTCCAAGGCATCAAGCATTTGAATGTGGTAAGTTTCAAATTTGTATTTTCAGATTTTTAGCTTGATGATCAAAAGAGTTTGAAAATTTGAGAGAACTGATACAGCATTCATTCTCTTAGTCAGTAATTTTACTTGTTTTTACTTCCTTATCTTTATCTTCATGGAAATTTAAATGTGAAGGTTCAAGTTACATAACCAGATATCCCTTTAAAATGAAATTCATAAGATCATCTACTTCCTTATTGTCGATCTGTCTCTGTCACAGATATTCATTAGAGGTTTTTCTTACAGACAAACTTTGAAACAGAAACCCTCACTGTAAGGATGACTGAGAGATTTCGGCCATACATTGTAGCATTTTATGCCTGGTGGGCAAATCATGTGGATGGCTTTCTTACATTGTTGGAGTCAACTATTAGAGAATTTCAGAATGCATCCCTCATGGTCAGATTTGCCCTGGTAAATGTTGGTGAAGAGAAGAGAGGTAATTCTATGCAGCTGTTTATTGCAAGTTTAAAGGAATTCATCAGTCATTAGAAGAAAGAAAAATTAATAAGGTACCGCTGGTGCACAGAATCCTAATAATCATCATGCTTCAATGTAGAGCACGATAACTTAAATCCTGAAGTTTATTTTGCTGTCTGTGAGATTGTGCTAGGTTGTAGTTATTAAAATCAAGAAGAACATGAACAAAAAAATGTCTTTTTATTAAATAACTTAATACATGCATGTAAAATGTTTATTGGTTTCAGTTAGTTTCTTTTTTTTTTTCTTTTATTGTTTCCTAGAAAAGTCATGAATGCTAAATAAGAGCAGATCCATAGATTCCCATTGTCTTCAGATACTGAATTATCTACTGCTTTTCAATGCTTTGTATAATTTGTGTAAAACTTACTCTAATTTTTATAAAATTCTGGTATCTCTGAACAGACAGTATCATATATTGGAGGTATAACCTTCTTCCAATTTGGTCTTAGCATAAACTACGAGCTGGAAGCATAAATGTAAGGTAGTAATGAAATTTGAAATTTTCACTTAGAAATTATGTTTTAATCTGCCTCTTTATTGCTGAAGGAATATTTTAATTAAGAAGTAACTAATTTTCCTTAGAACAGAGGTGATGATTTTGTTAAAGTTTCTTTATTTTTGTTTTTTTCAGTCATTTCTAGGTATATTGATGTTGACCATTTCAAATTTATACCATTTATTGCCGTATTTCAGCGAGGTGAGTTTATATTACTGTTTGTCAGCTATCAACATACCTACTCTATTCTGTTTTCATAAAGTCTTTATTAGATTTAAGTACATTTCATATATTTTTTTGAAAGGCAAGATGCTTGATACTTACTTGAAAAATGAAATCTTTTTTAAATAGACTGAAAGAGTAAAAGAAAATATTGGCTGATAATGAAATGGTGCTGAGCTCTGCAGGGAAAGAATTAGACAGCACTGTTGTTGTTCTATGCATAAACTGTTCTGTGCATCAGCTCAGCTGTCTTAGGCTTACTAGTCAAAAATGTTTATATTTCACAAAGGCCATTGATATTATCTAGCAGATTTTGATAAAATCTTACCAGTAGTGAAAACATGCATATAACTATCACTGAAAAAAAAAACCCAAAACATTCTCTCAAGCAATGCCTGCTTTGAATGTTCTCAAAACTGTACTGATTGTGCACAGCATACAGTTATTGGTTGGAAGTTGAGGTTAGATAAAATCTGTCTTATTTACTCTCATTAGGTGGCATTAATGTTTTCCAGAATGACACAAAGATATTTTTGATATGTTTTTCATAGACGGCTTTAGCTGTTTCTCACATGGAATGTACTCCTGTGATCGTCTGATTTGTTTTATCACATTGTCAGAGAAAGGTAAGGACACAGTGAACCAGACTATTTTAAATATAGATCATCCAAGTCCGTACTACCTCACTCAGGCACTTCAAAATAAAGGTATATGGCTGCAAGATGTTTGGGGCAATGCATGGCAGTGTTCCCCTTACAAGATCTTGGACCATACACATGTGAGTGAAAATGTTGCAACGTCCATTAATAATAAATTTCATTTTTTTAAATTCCCATTTGTAATTAAGTTTTATTAATATATCAGTCACATCGATGTGTCCATATGGCAAAAATGAGAAGCAGTACGATGAAATTAGGCCTTCATCTAACCAAGGAGACCAGAGAAATCACGTGTTTTTCGACAATGAATTAATTTTTTACACAATTTTTTTTTCTGTACAGAACTCTCCTATATCAGTTGAAAATGCATTTCAGAGAGCAGGTCCTGAAATTAAGGTTTTGGGACTAAAATATCAAAAACAGGTTATTGCTAGTTTTACACACTCTGAACTCTTCTCATACCAGAACAACAACAAATGGGGCAGAAACAAATGCCCTATGCCCCAAAATGGTACCAATACGGCACCCACTAAATGACTGTATTATCAAAGAGATTATCAAGATTCAATTGCTATTTTCTCAATATGTATGATTTCTTTACTTTTTTCCCTAAGGCTTTTTTATTTCTCAACCAATTGCCTTCATATTTGGAACATGCATCCTCCATAACATGTGTTTTAATAAAATGAATCGCTTTTTTCTGAATTTCTTTTCCATTTTTGAATGAAAATTGGTATTTGGTGGAAAATTATAAAAAATGTACAGCCTTCAATATACGTATTTCAGAAATTGATAAAAAATATTCTATGATATATAAACAAAAAACAGATGCATTTTGTCTTTTTTTTTATTGCTCATGTGCAGAATTTTAAACTATTCCATTCAATGAAAATTCCATTGAAAATAACTAAATTTCAAACACAAAATCCAATACGGTGGTGTTGCCAAGGCAACCAGATGCAAAACAAAAAATTTGTCCAGACTTTTCCTCTAATTTGGACATGCTGAATCTGAATTTGATGCGTAAAAACTCCCTAGTTCAAGCATTCTAAAAATCACACTTAGGATCTGCACCCCCCTTAAGTTAGAACAAAAATTTTTTCATTCATAGAAAAGGAAATGAATAATAATCACAGTGCTCAAAGTTTGATGAGCACCTGATTTTATCGTGCTGCGTCTCAAATGTTGTTTGTTTTTTTGTTTTCTTTTTGAATATATTGTTTTGGTTGTTTTTTTTATCTGATATATATGAATGAGAAACTAATGAGAGAGATTTAAAGAAATGATCCATGCTAATTGTTGCAATGTAGTTACCTCTGACTTAAGATTGATCACTTTTCTGTTTTGAAAGATATTGTTTCAACACAAGATTTCACATGAGAACCTTTTATCATTTGTCCAGTATTGTTCAATGGAGGAAGGACCATGGGGCGAAGTTTGCACAGCCTGGGCAAGTAATCAAACAGATAGTGATCGACCATCGATGCAGACTGCACGAAAAGCAAAAGCAAAAAGGACCACTCTTGTAAGTTTCAATGCCCATGACAGATCAACTGTTGTACCATTTTATTTCTACCACGAGATGTGAATAGCAAGCTTTTCTGGACACCAGCATTTGCAGATTCGTTTATATATATTCAGTCTACATCCTCATCCTACTGTCTTAGAAGAGCGTATGTAATATTTGGAGATCAGGCTCTATTTTATTATAGTTCAAAACTGACAAAGTTGAAAAATATGCCATTTTGTTTGTTTTGATTATCAAAACCCTCTTCACTAGAATATAATTACTCCCTCAGGAACTAATCATGGCAGCTGTAGACTACTTGTACTTGTAAAAAATCTTCAAAGATTCACCATTGTGACCAATACAACTATTTGATGTTCAAAAACATGCAACATCAATTTTATATTCTAGTCCTATAACTGTCACAAAGAAAGACTTATACAATAACATCATTTACCTCTGCATGAATCTTGTGGTTAGCTGAATTGAACAAATCAGAGTTGCTTTACAGCTGTGAATCATACAACTTTTACAGAAAAGCCTCTCAAAGCTAATGCCAAAGTCAGAAGGAGTTCCTGTTATGTCACAGGCATTATGGGATGCTGTGATGGAGCGGTCAGAGATAAAAGCACATGCTTACTATTGGCAACGAGAAGTTAGAGTCACATTGGTAAGTAGATACAAAGCTTCAGTTTGACCCATTTACAGAAATCATTCTAACCCTTCTCCTCACTTTCTTCACTGTCTCCACCAAATCCTTTGTTCAAAGTAAACCATGGCAAGTGAGTGGTAAAAGAATTTTTAAATGCAAGTGGATGACTTCGCTTTTAACATTTTCAGTTTTCCAAGGATATCAAATAGGTACCAAAAATCCAAATTGTTGCTCTTTTTTGCATGGAGTATGTGATCAGGATGTTCATTTTAAATTCATTTCATCATTTCCATAGGAATGACTTGTGGATGAGATAAGGATGAGGAATAATTGTAAATTTTGGCATGTATATCAAAATCCACAACAAAAAAATTTAAAAAACATAGATCATTTGTAAAGTACTTTATTTTGATTTTTTTCTCTTATCAGCATCATGTATTGCTTCTTAATCAACAGCTTGCTTTTGTCAAAGATGGTTGTGGTTCATGTGCCCAGAAAATGGAGACATTTAGGGAGATATATCAAGAGTTACAGAGATCAGGTAAAAAATTTAATTTGTAGAACATATCATTGTTCGTTATAACGACTTCTGATAAACAATTCCAACTTTTACTTCAGATTTGCATTTGATTTGATTTGTGTTACTGAAGACATTTGTCTGTTAGTATCTCTATATATCATGTGCACTGAAAAATGAAATGATATTCACATATTTGCCTCCTTTTTGTCTCATTCATGAGAAGTACTGTTGGATGCTATACATAATGTATACATCTAAAGGACAGGATATTTATGTTGTTTTTTTTTTTTTAACCTTTATTTCCAGATAACGGTGATCTTTTCCTTGTGAACTGCTCCAGAGAAATGAAATTATGCCAAAGTTTGGAAGTTCAAGGGTTTCCGTCAGCGATGGCATTTCGTAGTTTTGCAACACTATTAGTCCCAAACTGTGAACTTTCAGCTTCACAGAAACCATATGTAAGAAGAGATTACCATGGACCAATTGCGGTGAGCATTTAGAATTGCACAATTTTGACCTGCAAATGACTGTTTTTTTGTTTTTTTCTCAAATGGTGAGATTATTTGAGTATTCAGTGCCAAATTACAAGAATTTAAATGTTAACAACAATTTTGATCATATCGAATATCTTTTTGATCATAGCCAGTGTGGTATATCTTCATGTTGGCACATGTGCGTATTCATTCATAAGTCTCTTTCAGTTTTATAGATTTGCAAGTTAAGGGTTAAATAAAGACTTTCAAGTTTGAGGTAGAATACTAGAATAAGGTCATCATAACTGATTGATAAAAGTAATGATTAAATTATCAATATAAACCAGAAAATATCAGGGAAAAGAACATTACCTTGGCTCTGTTTTTTTTTTTTCTTTCATGATTGATCAAAATATGTCCCACATTGATGATGTATTATGATCCACGTGAAAATATTGTTGTATGGGATTATGAAGTTAAGGTCAAGTTTTCATAAATGCAATTACTATTCTCAATGATTTTATCTCCCAATTTCATCACCAGACAGGGGAAATTATTAAATGGCTAGAAGAGTTAAGCCGCTCGTCTCTCTCTGATCTGAAATTCCAAGAACCTGGTCCACTTACTGACATGGTACACAATATATGTAACATATTTGTCTCTACCTAGCTTATAGTATTATAATGTTGTAACTGACATTATATTCATTTTTGTCCACATGTTCCTATGTTTTATGGTTTTTATTCAAATACCCAGCCTCAGAATTAGTTATCAGAAATGCACTCGCTTGCACCTTTAACCTATCTGTAGGGCAGATGGTATTTGATTAAGAGCTCTTAGGATATTTTTAATTTCTGTCTAAGATGAGCAATGTATCATGTAAAAAATACTTTATTGTGAAGAGAAATGAAGCAAGATCAGAAAAATTAAGGGGAACAAAAAAGGGCTTGTGTTGTAAATAGTCACAAAAAACACATTGGCACTAGAAAGAAAAACACATTTTTTGAGGGGTCGCTTTTCATAATTCAATATTCAGTTGAAAAAGAGAAATAGATTATGAAATGTGCGCAGAATAATTTACATGGGTTAGTTCATTAAAGTGTTGTTATATGAATTGTTAAGTGTCATAGATATTGAGAAAATTGCCCTGATTATGACTCATTAACAATGAGGCATTATTCTTCATACAGGAAGAAAATGTGAGGCTCATTGCAACTATAATCCCAAAGAGAACGCAGTATCTGCCTCTGGCTCCCCGACATGATCGCAATTATTTCTACCCTCTCTCATGCTTTCGTGTAATATGTGAGCACTTGTTTGGGCTATCTTCCTGTCTGATAGCCTATAGCAAGGACTTACCTCAAACAGAATTTGATGGTGTCCAAAATGAACATATGATTGTATCACAGGTATGATTTATATCTCAAATTATATTTCCACTTTTGTCTTTCCCACAAAGAAATTCTTAGCAATTTGTGATTGGTCGTTGTGAATGTGTGAGGGTATATTCTGACTTGGGATGTGTGCCAGTATATTAGTATGTCATCTACTATATGGTCTGTAAACATATTTTAAACATTTGTTAATATATGTGTGTGCAGATGGATGTATATACCTGTGTAGTTGAAGTTTGTTATTGTTGTTTTGTAAGTTATGTCACTGTTGCCTATTGTTGTAATTGCATTAATAAAGTTATCCTAAAGCCAAATACAGATTGGTAATATATTGTTTATTATCATGACAAATGGTCTCTTTTGTCATGTATTTTTGCTTTTCTCTCCAGATTGTATTTGAAAGGAAGGATGGAGTCTCTCTGAAGATAATGACCCTAACACGACCTTTACTTGCCTTATTAGAAGATGAAACTGGGACAAAACTTCACTTGTTCCACCATCCTCATCAGTAGGTGTCTTGTTACATTATCATTACTTGTCTCAGAATCTCAGATAGCAGATTAAACATTTTTTAAAAAATGTACTGAGTTTATGGAATATGAAATTTCTGTCTAGATATCTATGACATTCTTTTATGCATATGTCTTGCCAAGTGAATGTAAGAGAAAAACAATGGCTGAAAACTGTTCAATGCAGTAAACCTTTCTTGTTCTGTCTTTGATTCTCTCATACTTACATTTTATCATTAGGTGTAACTGAGTTAAAATGACAGGCATAAGCACTTGCAAATAGCTTGAAATTAAAAAATTCAAAAGTAATGAAAAAAAAAAGTGATTCTTACACCCATGACAGGATCTGCATGAACGACTTATTGATTTTCATTTGAGTTATGTTTTGGTTCATATTTCTGATACATAACATGATAACATTTCTTTTGTGTCTCCTAAAAAAACATCGTGCATGAAAACAACATTTGCTGGGTTTCAAGTTATTTACCTTATAATATCAGAGTGTGCAATAACTGTAAATTTGTATTTCGTGGCTTTATTTCTCAGTAAGTCAGTACTTATACGACATTGTGATTGAGATTTAAATCAGAACATGAACAGTCCTGATATTGTCAAATTCTCTCTTCTTCTTACTTGGTATGTAATTCTATGTACTTATTCATAAGACAAAAATGAGACTGTGACAAAAGAATGTAAGTTTCTGTTTCTTGATCACGCACATTCTGAATAAGATTTCTTATTGATATTGTCTTTTTCTACTCACATATAGCTAAAATTTATTTTATATGCATTTTGTGCTATGTAATTTCAAAACTGTATTTTCCAGCTATGAGCAAGACAAGGAGAAATACCTCTAACAAAAAAAATATAATTAAGGGAGACAAAAAGTCACGATTGTTTGTCACAAAAAATCATTTGCAGTTAATACAACGACAAAAAAAAAAAAAGGAATTCGTATTTGAGACATCTCAGTCTCTTTTATCTTGGGTTTGTTTCTTATGGGTTGTTCTCTCTCTGTGACACTGAAAAATGAAATTTGGTATGTGTCTCAGAGATTTCTTGATTTTGTAAAATTCAGCTTATTTTCATCTAACTTGTGAAACTATTTGTTTGTGGAAAAAGAGGCAGAATATTTCTGAGTCTTCCATAACAATTTCTGTTAATTGATACAGACGCAAGTAGCTTTCTTAAGAATGAAATACGGTCTCAGTGTAAGTTATAATAAAAGATCCTCACTGAGTTTTTACAATATTAATTACAAATATCAGGATGGTTAGAAGAAAATGAAGACCATTGTGACATGCCATGGTTGTTGTCTGTTGCTCCACAGGTATGCACTGAGTCCCAATCAGAAATGTGAAGACAATCACCAGATCTGCACACAGGTTCTTGCTGCCTTCACACAGGACCATGTTAGACTTCCAGTCACACATCTGACCTCAGAAATTTTCCATACAAAACACAAGTAAGTCATAGCTGTTGACGTTACTGCTTTATTTTTTTTTTTTTTTAGTGTGTCTCATTACTGTCTTTTGACAGTAAGTTTGAACTTATTTTCCCAGTTCTGCTATTATGTTAGCTTATTTGCAAGTCTTTTTAGTGAGATATACATGTATTGTGTCTAGATAAATTAGGAGCCAGTTATTGACTCAAAAAGACAATATTGTTATCACAAGAAATTGCCCCAAATGGGCAACTTGTCAACTAAATTGTGCATAGATTTGAAATGAAAATAAGGACATGCTTTCATTTCCTGTCACTAGCAGTGATAACTTTCATTTTGGCTAAACTGTATAGAATAATATGAAACTGAGCTTCAATAAGTTAGAGATTAAAAAATTGTTGTGGCCATAGTGCTCTATGGTGATTCAGAACAGCTGTTCATTGAATTTCTTTTGAATATACTGTTAAGCATTTTGTCTGCTTTGAATATTTCATAACTTAAAATATTAAGATTCGTAAGAATTTACAAGATAATCCTTTCCTCCTTCCAGTCATCTGTTTGAAGATGAACGACCTGTACTCATAGGTCTTGGTCACAAAGAAAACATAACAGAATCCAGTGTCTTCATGCAGGTATATTTTGATTTTGCCATAGCTCTTGATACTTGTATTCATTCATGAAAATACAGCATTTGGCATATACTATTTGAAATTTATACCATTGTCTGCTTAACGAAGAGGAGATGATGATCTGATTGCTTATTTTAGTAACTTTTCTATTCAAACTTCGTGATCTGTATAATCTTGTTTGAAGTCATACCTGGCTTCCAGTTGGGTTTCTTCCATGTTGAACAAACTACAAATGAATAGTAGTGTTTGACTGAAGCTTTTTATTTGCCTGTATGATAGTAGCGTTACCATCATTGTTAGGCTTACTTTTGTGAAGCTTTTTGATTTAATAGTTAATTGAGAATCAGTTATGTGATTTGCTAAGTCATTTCCCACCTCAAATTTCACTTTATCTTTTATTAAATTTATACATGAGCAGCTTCTACAGGAAGTTGCTGCACACATGTACAAAGACATCATTGTAACTGTCATGGATGTGGACTTGTATCCAGCTTGGGCAGGAAATTTTGTACCCAAGGATTACTACAGAAAATATGCAGGTATATATCTGAATGAAGTAAAATAAGTTATGCTTGATAATATCTACACTAAAAAACAATTACACATATCTGTTTGAACATGGACAGGCTAATTATGGTCAGTCAAGAAAGAAAAACTGCCCATGACCAATCAAGAACTTATGTTTTTTAGAATATCCAGACAGTCTGATTTTTCATAAAGAATTAAGACTATTGTCTATACATATTCATTTTGTGTTCTTTTTTATACATTTTCACTGCAGAAAGATATTATTTTCTTAAAAATGTTAATTTGATATTTCTTTTTGTTTCTCTAAGACACTGAGAGTGCTGGCCCATTGCACATCTATCCCCGTATTTGTCTTGTTGACTGGCACGACCACAGTCATGCAGCTTTTTATCCACCTGTTCACATGTTGGAAGAGCCAGCAGATGCCAGGGATGATTCTACCACTGACCACAGTGGAAATAACAGTGAGATACATGGCAATAAGTTGACTGCTTGGGGGAAAAATGAGCTCATCAGCCATGTGAAAAAGTATCTGTCAGATCCAGAAAGTCTTAAGGTTCAAACTGAACATTTCTGAAGAAACCATGATAAATTCTACCAGTAAAATATCTGTCATTCTTTTTTATTATATCTCATTATTGTCATATACATAGGCATCTTGTGGCAAATGATAGAGCCTTTGTAAAAGAAGAAAAAAAAATATGTACATATTTTTTCTTTTTTTTTCTCTTTTTTTTATGTAAGTGCCTATTGATCTGATTCATTCAGATGTTAGATATGTCCACATTTTACTTTGAATATTATACTTTGCAGAGAGGCACAGAATTTTTTTTATTTCAGTCAGGTTGCTTCACAGGTAACAGACATTTTCAGTGGTGATTCAACCATGCTGACACAATGTATATTTGTTGCAAGATCTGAAAGGATGAAAAAGTCCTCTGTCAGTATGTGGAATGACTACTGCAGTGATCATTGACTAAGGAGATTTAACCTGCTTTATATATATTGTTTCAATATCTAGAAGTAGAAGGGTTAGCAAGCAGTACATGGACACATCTATGTCAAACTGAGTGGGCTATGTAAATTTGAGATTACACAAAAATCTGAGTAAGTGTGAGCCTACCTAGAATACCATCAAACATAGAAGAGGAAAACAAAACTGAAACAAGAAATGACAGTCAAAATGCATAAATCTATGACTATGAATGTACAAAAGAGGTACAAAAGATGTCTGTCCAGAATGGGATTCATGTTTTCTCTTATTTGCAAGCAACTACCACTACCACAATATCTTTTGCTTTGTTGACTGAGTTTCTATTCATCTGCAAGGCGTAGCTTGGAGAGAATTGCCTCACACAAAGAATCTCATTTATTTGTCAGTCCATCCAGTTATTTTTTCATCTCTCAATCTATCCATTGATACTGTTATCCATCTGTCCATCTATTCATTGATCCTGTTATCCATCCATACATCCATCATCCATCCATCAATCCATCCATCTATCCATCCATCCATCCACCCACCCACCCATCCATCCATCCATCCATCCATCCATCCATCCATCCATCCATCTATCTATCTATCTATCTATCTATC
>JBCAUA010566383.1:0-31585 GCA_038406235.1 Peronia verruculata
CGCCTAAGAACCCGTCCGCCTAAGAACCCGCTTTTTTTGTCTCCCAACGACCGGGTTCTTAGGCGGAGACCACTGTACTTCATTCACCTGCACCCCTACAGTGATGCGTGGAATAGCAAAGTTATTGAAGTAGTTGTGATAAAAATGCGATGCAAATAATTCTTGCTTGATCCACAGCATACAGCAACTAAAACATAATGCGGTGACATCAGCACCACAAAATGTATACAAATGCAAATGCACTTGTCAGTATTTGTCACTGTTGATAGATTAACTGAACCAGGAGGTAAGATACAAGTTTACCTTAATTCATGTGAGTTCTTTCTTTATTTTGAGTTGGTCCACCATCTCAGCCTGTTTTGTTTATCATGTTATGACTTATGGATGAGCCATCCCTCACTCCTCCCACTTGGCTGATCTCATTGCCTGTTACTCAGCCACTTCCCCTCTTACAAGGTATCCAGTGAACAAATTAGATGAAATAATAGTAGTCAAGCGACCATGCTTGGGTGTATTTTACCCTTTTATACGTCTTGTGCAGTTTTTAAGTACTGCTAGGCCTGCAGGTGGACTATATTGTATGCGCCTTGCAGTACTACTATCCTGTGATAAGTGATTAGACTTGTCATGGACTACGGCTACAGGAGATAATATTGTACTATTGCCAAAAGAGGAGTGGACATGAGGATTACCGACTCTCCTGTTATAAGCAATTTCCTGTTATAAGCAGTCCTATTATAAACGGTTCCTACAGCAGATAGTGCTTAAAGTAAGTATAAATTACTAACAAGTAATTGCCATAAGCTGCCCTAGGAGATGGAGAACTACATTCACTGTGTGACTCTTGTATAGAGTTGGGAGTGAATGCCCTGATGACTTCTCCTGTGCACCCAGCAGCATCAGCCAGACATGCCAAGGACTTGGTGGTAGCACTGAGCACTGCCTGAAACACCTGGTCTTTGAAGTGAGCTGTGAATTCAGATGAAAAAAAAATGCTTGAGTGATTCAAATAATTTTATTTTACAGAATAAAAACAACATGCATTCTGATAAACATAGATGTACATAAAAACAATCACATTTATTTACCATGTAAATGCCAAAGTTTTGATAAGGAGAAAAAAACAATTATTGCCAAAATAGATTGCTGAGTTCAAATAAATACACTGACAACACCTATGGCAACATTTACTGAAATAATGACTAAATGTAGATTGGAATGAAAGTGAATTATTTACACTCATAGTGAAGAGGATACTTTTTAAAAAATATTGCCACCCACTTAAATTCTGTCATACTCATCCATTTAACTGCAGGAATCATTTGAATTCTTTCAATAAAAATAATGTGCACTAATCCATTATAAACGTTGGTTCAGTTGGGTTGACTATTGAATCAACTAGTTCATAAATGGATAAAGTTGACTCACCAATTAACTCAATCACATTAGCCTCTTCATTGGCAGCTTGTTGCTTCTCTTTCTCTTGCTCATCATCATCCAACATCAACTGCAACTTCTTTTCCTTCGCAGCCTGCTTGCTATCAGGCTGTACAAAGGAAAGCAAAATTGAAGTGAGTTTCAAATACACAGGGTGAAGTTAAAAAATTACATACACTCTAGTGTAAATGTAATTTCTAGTTTCATTCCCTGATAAAAAAAAATTACCAAAATCAAAGTGATGCACTTTTCCAAATTTGAATGCTAAGATATAACAAAATGATAAGAAGTTTGAAATTGCCTTTTACTATCATTTTAATTTTTCTTTATATCACAAGAGCCTGGCATTTATTTAGTAACGAAAAGCTTGAAAAGTTTAAGCCATTTGAACAAGATATGGGATTCATACAAGGTTTCAAAACTAAGGAAAATTGTCTTTATGAGGAATCTTCTGTGCATCTTTTCCACACTGCAATGATATACTTTAAATTGATCTAATATGAATTTGGCTTCAAAATTCTGGATATCTGACCTGTTGTGACTGAAAACTACATTATTATTCAAACAATCATATGCTTTGCTGAACACGTGCTCAAAAAACAAAAAACAAAAACAAAAAAAACATTTTAGTAAGCTCAACCAATAGTGATGCCAAAATAATCAAACTTCATCTCATTAGTCTGACAAGCTCAAACATCAATGACCTCTGAAATTATTCACACAGATACTTTAATTCAAAATGCTCATCCAGTGTAATGCATGCTAGAGTCTCAAATTAATTATTTTAATAAAAAATCTATACAGCATATTATTAAAAAACTGATGCTCAATGCACCTATCTCTTCTCCTCACTGATCAATTTATCACCCATCTCATGGAGGGGGGTATGTCAAATATCATTTACCATCTACTGTTTGTGCAAAGCAAGAATTACAATTCTCACAAAATAGTACATTGATATCTCTATCTTATTCTCTCTGACTAATGTGGGGTCATACAGGCCTTTTATGGGAATGTGAAAGTTACTTCTCAAACTCATTTTGATCTCCCCAATAGGTCTATGTAATGATGTACTCATTCTGAGATTGGTGATGAGTTTTAAACAAAAAATAAATGAAAATTACAATACATGTAAAACAAAAAATAAGATTCATACTAAAGGTGCTTTACAGGGTCCTTGAAAGAAAATAAGCATTATTTAGCAGTCATAGGGTAATGTTGATCTTATTCTGAGTTTTGCAAATCAACTATAGCCATGGAAAAAAACAACTGAATATTATTGTAAAAAATTTGAAAGTCTGAGAGATGTTTTCACTCTCAAACTGATGCATCAAGATTTGTTTTCCAATATCTGACATGGGCACCTTTGGGTATGTATGAAAGCATTTTGAACCACTTATTCAGAATATAAATATATCAAATAAACAACATTAAAATATGAAACACTTAGAGTGCTCAAAAAAAAAAAAATTCCCTGCAGAAATAACTCCACAAGTGTCAGATCAAAACAAAAATCTAAGAAAATCAACTGTCTTTAACACTGCAACAAGATGTAAATGGGAAAAAAAAAAACACAAGCAAACAAACAAAGAAAAGAAAATAAACATATGAAAATAGTTTGGAAATACTGTGACTGTTATTTTATTCATACAAAGCAATCATTCATACCTCCCAGGCAGTTTTCCAATAGGCTAGCATTAAATTTTATAACGTTGATACACTTTTGATACCTGTCTGTATGAAGTTACACACAAAACATGTCATGAAAAATAGGTTTGAAAGTACTGTAACTCTTTTCATTCCAAATAATTTTCTCCTCCTTACTTTCTCCTGCCCAAAGAATTCATGTAAAATTCACAACTAGTTAATTGGCACAGCAAAAGGTTAAAAAAAATGTTTTAAAAAAAAAAAACAAGTTGAATGCCTACTGATTTGGATGCAACAGTTTTGTCAGAGGCCTTATTTCGCACATTGCGAAGTTTGGTCATAATGGTGGTTCGAGCATGAGCCACGCTTTTCAAAGTAATTGTATATTCCTGTGGAGCATCACATTCAAACACATAAACAAGCTGGATAAGTAGACAACTAGCAAAAAAATAAAATAGGAAAAGGAAATTGTGACAAATCATTGGTGACATGATGATAGTGGCCATTCGCTGAATGAGACTTATCTACCAAATATATTCCAAAGGCAAATTTTACTACAATTAAATCAATAATTTTCAAGCCGCGTCTTTCGGCAAGTGCACAGAAAGAGAATTCAACTATCATTTCAATTGAGATTCAGGTCAAAATCTGCATTAGATTTTTCTCATTGCTCTCTGATAAAATCTGATGTCTTGACACATGGGTATTTTATTATGCTGCTAATAAATTGTAAAATACATTTTTTATGTCAACTGGTGTGAAAAAATATGAAAAGAAAATATCTGGTGCCGTTGCTAATCCAACTGAATATCCTTTAATTTGCAGATATTCATTTGAAATGCCTGTTAGTAACATCTAATTCATACTGCACTAGGGATATTGCTGTGACACTACAGCACGAAAGCAAACATAATGTATAAGAGCATGTACATACATGCAGGGCCAGACTGGCTTGCAAATCGGCCTGGGAGTTTGCCAATTTAAGGCCCATCTGGGACACAGAAGTCCCTACTGGCCCACGGGCCCAATGACGCACTGGCCCATCGGGAAAGTCCCAAATTCCCGAGTAGCCAGTCCGGCTCTGCATACATTTTTGTGGAGTGTACAATATAGAGAAAAATACAAACTGTGTACATGTTCTTTACAGTGTTTAAACTGGTTGTTGTTGTTGCTGCTACTGCTGTTGTAGTTATTGTTCATTAATATTAGCTCCTTCTGTTCATTAATATTAGCTCCTTCATTCTTTGTCACTGTTATTCCATTACTCAATTAATTTCTGAATTGGGCTATAGTTTTTGAGCTCAAAGAAAGTTACAGAACCAGGATCTGATGTACATTGATGTAACAACTGGAGTCACTCAACCTTATAGAAAGATGTTGGCACCACTGCTTATTTTCAGCCATAATTTGAATTGCATAAAATAGTAAATAATGAAAACTTCAGGAATTATGATGAGCAAGTACTGCGAGGAGGATAAAGTGTAATCAGGTGCATGGCAATAATATGGCTCTTGTTTGTTTCCATCTACAGTATGCAACTACTTTGACATCAAATAGTCATCTAGAATATTGCACCTGATAAAAAAACCTGAACATGAAAGACAATACAGTCTTTATAAATGTATGTATCCAGTTGCTCCAAAACAATATAAGTTATGCTCAATAAAAGTGAAAAGTAAATCTTACATTGTGTGAGGCTGAGCTGGTTTTTTCTTAACCGCGTGTCAGTACAATGATGGCTACATTATATCAATCACAAATCAATTACATTCAGATGTAGAAAGGTGTCTCAAATTAAAATGAACATTATTATCAAAGTGAGTAAAGAGGACTCAGTAGCTATTGTGTAAGTTTACAATTTTTCAGTCCCTGGCTGTGTGAGGACTGCTTGGCTTGAAGTAAATAAAGAGGAGAGCAAGAGCACGTCATATGGCTTTCTCAGCAAAAACTTACTTGAAAAATAAACTAACATAGATCAATCCTACAGAATTAAAGCAAGTATGGCAATGCAACAGTCATGTAGGATTTTTATCAAGCAAGGCTGCCTAATGAATGGTAAGATCCGCAAATTCTTTAATATTCACACTCAACAGTGTAGTGCAAGCTATTTCATTTTGCAAATTGCAATTCTGAACTATATTAAGAACTTAAAGGGGAGTAGTCAGGATTATAAAAAATTACTATTTACATTTATTTATTTATATTAAACATCACTATACCATCCATATGACGCACAAAAAAAAAGTAAATGATGAGATAAAAAAGCTAAATTTTGAAGTATGTCAAGAAAACAAACATTTACAACAAAAATATAAGCTTGTAATGCTACTGATTACAATTATAACAAATACTTGATGTCCTACAACATTTCTATCATCTTAATGTGGCTATCAATGGCAACTATATACTGTTATGTGCAGTTACCTTGCGCTTTCGCTTGTATCATGGAGAAAAGAGAAAAGCTAATTTGAGGCATGATGAACACATGGAAAAAGATTTCCAGAAAAAAAACAGAGGATAGTTGGTTATATATTGGCAGAGAAACTGTCAACAGATATGTTTTAGGACCACATTATAACACAGGAGAAGTTGATGACAGGTATACAAAATACAGGTATGAAAGTGCAGATAACAAAGAAAACTGGACCACACATTATCAATAACTTTGGAAATCTCTTATTGAGATGTAAGTTTAATTCATTTTAAATGTGTTTCATTTTCATTTGACGGTCATTAAAATATACTGATGACATGGTTGTAAAATGATGGATCTCACTGGTTCAAATCCAGCACCAAAAACTCTTAAATATCATATGGACAAGTTCTGCAGCTTATTTGGCATTCTTTACTTAAATCTCTATCATAGATATTAAGAATTTTATCAATTCTTTCAATCTTTAGGAAGTTTTCAATCTCTTAGATGAAACCTCTAACTCATTAAAGAGATAGGATTACATTTAAATTTAAGTTTAAACTTAAACTCACTTAAAAGGTACAAAGAAACTGGATTATACAAATCCATACCATTGCATCATTATCTGACCTACAATTGGTACTGTTTTTATGCATAGAGTGAACTGTTCTGGATGAGCTGGAATGATAAACACAGATCCTGGACAAGAAATAAAGGATAAAAACAAAATGAACCATTTAGGGGAAGCATTTTAATCACATTTATATTTTGTATCCTGCTGCTGTTATATTTGTCAGGTAAGAGAAGAAATACTTTAAGTGAACAAAAGAGAAATGAGCTACAGAAAGATGGAAATGGAGGGGAAAGGCATCACATCTACAAGAATGTAGAAGAAAGATGTAACTGGTTTCCTTCCTATTCTTATCTACCTTTTTAGTGGTGAGCATATTAGCCACAGTCTGCAGGCCCTCTAGCACTGTCTCCACATGGTTTTGTAATGTGACAGACCTTTCATCTATGCTTTCCATCATCTTGGTGTGGAATTCTTCAATGGGCTTTTCGTAGAAAGATGTGAAAATATACATTCAATATGCGATGACTTTTGAGAAAAAATAATATTTATTAATTGAAAAATCTGAAATATCTGCATGATAATATTTCTGATAAGTGTGAAACTGACAAATATTAATTGTTTACTTGATAGCATAATCTGTGAACAAAACAAAAAAAAAAACTTCTGGAAAGCATCCACAGATAGCTCATTTAACAACTGCATCAGTAAAGTTGTTACTCTATTTTACTATTTCCATACATATCAGTGAAATGAAAAAAAAAAATGTGCCAAAAGAGATCAGACCTTTAGTTTGCTGGAAAATATAAAGATAATATGATCAAATTTCTCCCACTAAAAGATGAGTCTCTTTCCAATTGCTGTTTTCTATATCTATAACAGTAAACTCAAAACTCACCCATGTCCTTGAGAAAGCCATGTCCACATCAAACAGGCAAAAGTTCTTGGTGGTTTCAATCATTCCAATGACCTTATCAGCCATGACCTGATTCACTTTCTGACTCATATTCTTCAACTTCTCTGTTGCAGTGTGGATCTGATGAAGGAATGCATCTGAAAGAAATGGCACACAGGTAAACAATGATGCATAAATAATGAATGGGATAGCAACAAAAAAAAAGAAAAAAAAAATCAGTTAATGCAGTCCAGTAGCAAACTGTCAGTTTCCTAAACATAAATGCAGGACAATTTGACAGTTAGGCATCATTTTGTGAAGTTCTAAAAACAATGTGAGACATCTCAGTCTCCTCTTCTGAATGACAAAATGATGTTAATATAAGACCCTTCAAAAATATGTGCTTTTTTTATATATATTTCTTTTTCTTTTACATAGAAGTTCCTCTCATTATTCCGATCAACAGAGAAAGGTGTAATGGTAATGTTTAACATTTCATAAAACACTGTTCAGTTTTGCCTCCTTCCAGAATGATTTCACAGGGAGTTGTATATATTTTACATGTTTTGCCCTTGTACACAATAATCTCACCAGCAGCTGTATAATGACAATATTTTATATTTTTCCTCAAGTTTCCTGGGTTTTGTACTTGGAAACAGTGATCTCACCAATGTTCATGCTGTTCCAGGCTAAGGTGCTCAATCCTGGCTGTAACTGCTGGTACACACGGTTGACATGAGGGTTGAATAGCTTCATGAGAGGGCTTGGGATAGACTGGCAGACCTCCCTGAAAATATTTATGCCACATTTTTGTTCTAATCTCTGCCAAGATCATATGCCATATATCAATTGATATGCCATATGAAAAATACAACAAGTAAATGCTTTTGACCTGAATATACAGGAGAAACAAAAATTGGAGTTACTATATGACAGATGCTTGAAAAATCATTTGTTCACAACGAATGCCTAATGTTGAGATAAAAAAAATTATCTAATTCCTTGCTACTTATATACATTTTATATTTCCTCCCCCCCCCTCCTCCTCCCCGGCTAAGAAAATTTCACAAAAATGAGGAAAATCACCAGAGGACTATAATGCTATTTTATTTCTGCTGAGTTTTCAACCCCTTCACTACTCTTTTGATGAACAGTAAATGACATATTATGACTGGGTCAGACATGCTATTGACATACAGCTCATATCAACGTAAAACCATGTCTTATGGTAATATATACTGTACATCAATAATACATCGGACCCCAGTCATATTCAGGTTGTTTGTCAAGAGAGCAATGAAGGGGTTAACTAGTGTTTACTACATGAACAGATCTCGAATGATCTACATGGCAATTACATGACTAAGACTAATGAAAATGATGTTACACAATAATATTTATGCTCTGCAAGGGTCATGTTGTAACTGGTTTTCTCCCATTCAAGAAAATATGGCCTGGACCTTTTTTGTTTCTGAAGGCTCTAGCTCTTCCTGTTATTCATTGTCTTACTACAAACTTATTAAAAAAACATTATATCCCTTTGTTTCCTATCAAATGCTTTTAACAGTGAATTATAATGAAAGTTTATAGAAAACAAAATAAAAAAACTATTGTTGCATGACCAACTCAAGATGTGATAATTCTTCCTAATGTTACAATGCCATGACACTGTTAGCTCACAAGAGATGAAGGCAGCAAAGATGCACTCACTTGAAATCCCTGAGAACCAGTTCTAGGTGACTCTTGTAGCTTTTGAATCTGCTCTCCTGCTGCATCACCGACATAGCTGAGTCAGGGATCTGTATGCCAAGTCTGGTCATCCATTTGGCCTCATGAATCAATTCTAGGACCCTGGAAAAACATATTCAAATGAGACACAGTTTATACGCAGGTATTTTTTTTTTTTACACCCAGAATTTTATAACTCATATCTGCTCATAGTTATCAAAATCAAAAATGCAACATAAAAATTACAACTTATTTGTTCTGAATTTGTGTCAAACAAATTGACAATTACCAGATTTCAGAATTACTGTCTTTCATTCTTCTCATCATTTGATCTTGAAATAAGTGAAATTCTTTGAAAAATATGAAAGTCTAAAGGTATAAATGACTATGATAGTTTTGCATATTTCAGTTTCTGATATTATTCCACTTAGATGTAGAGTATGTAAAATGTGGATATCCAGAAATTAGTTTGTTTATCTGAAATTTCAAATAATTAGATAAAAAATAAATGTTGTATTTCTTCTATTATTGAATAACATGTGAGTGTTGAATGAAAATAAATAAAATGTGTCTATGCTAAGTCAATTTTACAGTCTTGTGCTAAGCATCCATGATACTGTCAGTCTCCCTTGCTCCATCCACTGTTAAGCCCCATCTGCACTAAGTCCCATTCACTATGCACAGCCAAATGTCATGCACTTCCTAGTGTCATCTCAGCATCACTAACAGTTACTCAGTGTTACTAATAGTTACATGAAGAAGCAGATTATACACTTGATTTGGACTCTCATCACTACTTCATTGCCAATCATCAGCTTGCAGCATCTATCAAAACATTCTGTGTACTGGTTGTGAATAACTTACTGGTCAGTAGTCAGAACACCAAATCAAAAACCGGAAAAGGGATAACTGATGGTAGCTTGGGCATGGACATACCATGTATGTTTTCCCGCATACAAGAAACTGATATATGGACGTATCTCATACTAAGTGTAGCAGTGCAGTGGTTAAATGTCTAGTAAACAAATAATTAATCCTCCACTTAAAACTTTTTAGTTTATCTACTGGTACTGTTAAATAAATGTATTCAGCTGTTGTGATTGGTCAATAAATACAAGGCCTACATATTCACAATCCTGTGTGGTCTTGCTCCCCATTATACTAGCTGATAGATGCCACTTGAATTTTACTTGCCATCTGTTGTGCCAGTGGATAGGGCTAAAGGGGTTAAAGTCCTGCAATGTCCATTGCCTTCCAATGACCAGTATTTGAATATGATATGCCCCTATATGGGCTATATAGTGAGTCGTAGAGGCATACAAGGAAAACCGTATGAAAATCATAGAGGTGATTATGCCTGTTGACAAATGCTAAGGTAAACAAAATTCATAATTCTGGCATGTTTTTAAAAGTCTTCATCAACCATGAAGATAAAATTTTGATATTTGAACTTTTACATCATTATATCCTCAGTTTTTCTCAGGCCACAGAGGACTGATAACTTCTTGTTATTTTCCTGCTTTTCTGCATTGGGCACAATGGCTCTTACATGGTCTTCTCACCTTTCATCTGCATTAACTGTCATTTCCCCAGTCTCTGGATGCAGCACAAACAGGGTGGCTCTCAGTCCACTGCGGGCCTGCTCAATGTTGTTCTTCCACTGGATAAACCACAGACTCTCAAATGTCACCAATGCAGTGGCAAGGCGGTTGTAAATGCGCACCTGAGAAAAAATTGTACAACAGTGTACACTTTATTGTAATAATGATGAAATGAGTTTAACGTGTAATCTCATAAAAAGACTTTTCCATATTAAAAGATTTGTGGGTTATACAATATCGTCTATATACAATAAATTCTTTCCTATCTAGGATATTACCCCTTCTGTCTTGTGACACAACAAGTTATAGGACATTGAACTATTTTCCGAAGTCCAGCAAAATATTTACAAAGGATCTTAAACATCATCCATTATCTGTACACATAAAGAACATCTACAAGAGGCGAAATATCTAATGTCTTAAGCAAAATATCTACTGTTTTCAGGTGTATTCTAGAACTGAAAGGAGTCCTTATCTCAAGCAATAAAACTTATGTGAATTCATTTTATACTAAGATCTCATTGGTAAGTAGCTAATGGAATCTTTCCATTTGATTTAATGTTATTAAAAGCACAAATTAGTGTATGTTATTTTTTGACATGGCTGTGGACAGCTGAGATAACCACCATGACTGGAGGTTGAAAAGCTTATCAAAACCATAACCACCACTTATTGTGATCATTTTGTGTGATCATTTTAAAGAGTAAGTTCTTTGTTGTTTATGATTGGTATGTTTACTGTTCTCAATGGTGATGAAATATGAAAACATTAAGTATATTGACACAGCAGAGTAACAGCATACCACACCTTATATTAAAATAACCTTATCTTAAAATAGCTTAATACTGTTCTCCTTTTTTACTGAATGATTCTTAATTAAAGCCAAAACACTTTGGAGTGTAATGCTTGAGAACTTCACAAAAGGTGAAATATTAATTTGGATTCCCAAAAAGGGACTAACTGAGGCAGAATTAGGCCAAAGGATGATTTATAACTACATATTTTGCAAAAAAATCAGTTAAATAAAAGAGAGATGAAAGAAAATTTGTTGAGAAAGATATTTTACTTGGCGTCCAAAATCTGCCAATGATGTCACAGCCTTGATGTCTCTGAAGATTTTCATGGGATCTTCAATCCTCTTGAGCAGTTGTCTTGACCAGTAAATGGCTCCGGCCACCGGTGGAGCATTTCTCACCATGATGGGACTCTCCTGGAAATACATAAGATAATGCAAAAAACTGAATATGACTCAATATTTTGCAAAAGCAATTTTGTTAATAAATTGTTAATGGATCTTTTACCTTACAAGTGTCAAGGACCAATCTGCTCAAATAGTGAACAAAAGGAAATTTGTTGTATAAGGTCTAACCTGATATTTCTTGAACATCCATAAATATCAAAATGGAACTAACTACACTAAACTAATTTTACTTGACTTTTGGAGTAAAACAATGCTTCCGGCAAATCAATCAAAGCCTAAACTCATTTGTCATGTGTTATCTTCCATTGTGATATAAAATATTCTCAGCTTGTTACACTGGTATTGTATTTACAAGACAAAATAGCATGAATCACCTGAGGGACATGCTTGGATATTGTTGTGGCAAGAAGTAGATATGAAATAATGATAACTTTGTCTCAAAATTAATCAGAGTGCATTGGCTATATACTAGACAGGGTGACATGATGTTTGTCTATCATATTATCTTACATCTGCTCTCAGATATTTATGTGATAATGAAATGGCATATTTCTGGGGTTCTTTTTTCTCTTTTTTTTTTTGTTACTTTTAAGACTAAGTCCATCATGTCAATCACTATATTATTTATATTGCAAAGAATTTTTTAAAATCAATTTTCTGTTCTTCCCAATATGTCAGCTGACAGATGTTCATTCATAAAATACCACTGTCATAATATATTCTCTTAAAACCTACGTATTAGAATGACGATCACGTAACACAATAGTGTTATGTTATTTTTTTACCACGATTGTGGACAGCTGAGATAACCACCGCTACAGGAGGTTGAAAAGCTTATAAAAACCATAAAACCTACGTAAATACATATCACATCAATGGTGTTGATTATGATTGTTCTCAATCAAAAAGCCTGGGATGCCACAAGTAAGGCCTACTAAGCTTTCAATTTCTTCAACTCTCACATAAATTATTCTCATTCAACATATTGTTCTTTGATCTTTTCCACAAATATCAGTTAATTATGTACAATATCTACCATAATTAAAGATCACATGAATATGAATTATTAGAAAATGCAGTCATTCAAAGAAAAAAAAGGAATTTGTTTTTCAAAAAAATACCTTGTGTTTCTCGTAGATTTTTTGCACCTCATCAAGATCAGCCTCATACCATCCAAAGATCTCAACATACTTCTCAGCAATTGTACCACGCACACCAGAACGACTGGCAATAGGATTGAACCTACAGGATAAAGTTAGAAAAATTCTTTCACATCTACAGTTATGGTTATGCCTACATATCTGAAACTGAAACAAGTCTGATATTCATCTATAATCAAGCAATCCATATCTGTTCCTAGTACAGATAAAAACATGAAATAAAATAAAATTGGTACTAAAGCCCTACTGCTCTTTAGAGGCCACTTTCAAGGTATCTAAAGATTTACTCAAATTAAATGACAAGACTTAGTTCTGGAATCATGCAGATTATGATTGTTTATAAGGCTGGTGATAACAAAACAAACATCTAAATTCCCTACACACATACACAAGTACTTTACCAAGCTTCACAGCAAATCCTGCTACAACAACCTCGACAGATTTTACTGTATGATATAAAAACAAGATTTCACTTAATATACCACTAAATCTGATTAAAGTTGTATTCCTGTTTGTGGAAAATGTGAGCTTTGGCCTGAGACAGACGTGAGGTTTCAGTGTAAAACATGTGCTTGTAGACTTTGACAGCAAATAGCAATGATACACATATACACACACACACACACACACACAAAACCAAAAAAAAAAAGCAACAAAAAACAGCCATGATATAGAATTTTCTGCAAAAGAGGCATGTTTTCTGGAAAGCTATTTTATATGCATGTTATATCTGAAATATTTATAATCAGTACAAAAAGCAAAACCAACAATAGGCTATGACATATATACCGTCCTCTTCATCTGACTGAAAAATCAGGATTGCAAAGAATTTCATATAAATGAAGATATTTATCATTAAATATGTATACATAGGTATTTATCAGAGAATACATATGAAAAGAGATATCTATCACTGAATATGCCCAAATGAATTCTTACTTGGTAATGACATCCAAGCCTTGCTGAGTTTTCATTTTGCGCATGAAAATGACATGCAGGTACGCTGCGAGAAATTTCTCCAGATCTTGAACGATACCTTGAAATGTATGATAGTGGGCATCAAATTTGTCTTTGTCCTGTCAACAAAAATACAAAATGAATCTGTTACAAGTAGGATGAACTTTCAACTATTCATATGTCAAAACTGATTTATACTGAAATAATGATAACCTATGACTAAACTGTATTTGTCTATATATTGAGAGAGGATATCAAAACAAAGCAGATGAAATTCCACCTTTCTTTTGTTCTTTTTCTCAGTCAGTGTAAGCTTATTTTGCTTTACTATATACAGAACTGTTTCCCAGACCATTCTGAGTCATCTCACTTAGGTTTCCGACATTCTTCAATAGAAGTTCACTGCTAAATGATGCTATGAATGAGAATATTGATGAATTTCATAATTGCATGATGAAATTTGTATCCCAATAGAAATGTCATCCAGTTCTCAAAACCTAAACCAACAATACTTGTAACAAGTAGCAAACATCACAGAAACAATAAATCCGAGCATATAATTTGACTTCACTGTTTTTTCTGGCAACTTTAAAATTTCCTAATAAAAACCATCTCTGAAAAAAAAAAATCTTTTTGTGAATTTACATGCCTTTGATTCAACATCCAGCATTGTCTTTGTGGTCACATGTTCCTTCATGGCTTCATTCATCTTGAGCACGTGTTCATGAAGGACGCTTGTGATGCTTGGGCCCTCAATATCATCATCCTCAGGATAGTATTCTCCTGATTTCATATATAATCAATAAAGAATTTCACAACTAGTATCAAAATACGACATAGGAAATAAATACTTCAGGTAGTTTTCTAAGTATAAAGGCTACTTCTGGCTCATACAGAATGAAAATTTTAAAATAAAGTAAACGAAACCTTCACAAACTTCTCCAAACATGATAGTGAATTTCACTTCTTAAATGCATAGATACAGTTTACTTTAATTAACTACCAGCAGCTACTAATGAAAGACTATGTTTCATTTTCAGCCTGGTACAAAGTTACCTCACTGTGTCTGTACACACTATAAAGGGGGACTATTACTGGTCTAGGAATAGTACATTATGGGAGCGGGAGGGGTGGGGCATACTAAACTGCTGGTTCTTACTGAGAACTGACAGTTCCTCTTCAGACAAGCCCTTTGGTCCATCACTGTCTGCTGTCAGATGATCAGGCCGCTGACTGCGAGCTGTATTTGAGTTAGTCTTGTTCACGTCTGTTATTTCACTTTGCGCTTGTTCTTCATCCTCATCAATAGCATGCAACGGTCGATCAGTGGGAACCTGAAAGGCTGGTCCAAAGTCATCTTCATCATCTTCCTCTCTCTCAAGCAATTCTGAAAACAACAAATTGATAATAAGTCCTTAATAAAAAAAAAATAAAAAATTAAAAAAAACAACAGAAAATACCTTTCATAATATGATACAGTAATCATTCCATTTCTGAAGATTTTCTACTGAAATTGCTTAAGCCAATAATTGTAGTAACTTCAGATGACAATAAGCTCATGAATATATGTCATTTATTGAAAAATGTAAGTTTGCAGAACTTCCTCTCCCAAATTCAACCTGAGACATAACAATATTACAATCAATTTTTGGATTTTAGCAGTATATTAAATGATGCATTAAACCCATATATTTTTCACTTTGGGGGGGGGGGGGGAATCTTCATCACTATTCCAAAGACATCTCCAGTTTATGACAATTTTTTTCAGTCCATCTCATGACAAGAATAATGCCCACTTAAGTCACACTTGTAATGCTATTTAACATATTTTATATAAAACGTCTAATTAATTTGTCAGTCCTCTTATACATACTGTTCACTAGCATTCTTTTAATTGCTCTAACATCTGTAAATCTGACTGGAGTAAATAAATGGAGATCTAGTAATACTACCTGTCAAAGGATCTTTAGGTTTCTTCTGTTTATATTCTGGCTCAGAAGTATCATCAACAATGAGATCTTCTTTTCTTGGTCGAGGAATGCCCACTGATCCTTGGCATAGGCTGTGTGACAAAATAAGAGCATGTGCCTTTAAAATCGGCAGCTCTCCACTTGTTAAAAAGCAGAACATTCCTTAGCACTAATTTGCACTGATCACTGGAATTACTTCTGATTTAAAAAAATGATATTAAATAGTGTGAGCAATTTAGCATGTTTTTTTAAACTCTATCCCTTCTGTCTTAGATATAATCTGTAATGACTCTAACCCCATCCATCAACTCACTCTAGAGTAAGAAATACATTATCTTAATTGTGGAGGGGGGGATAAGGAGAGGTTGGAGTCATTACATCATCAGGGTATCTCTATGATCCTTCCTGGGGCATAGGCTACACACCAACGACCTTCCTATCAGTCAAACTATATAAGAAATCCATCTTCTGTGTTGTTCAGTAGCCACAAAACTCACTCACTCAAAGACTGTTGTCAATCATAGATTTTCATTCATTGAGTTTGAATTCTACCATGGTTCAGTATCTTTGCTTACGTGTTGAACTGCGACATGGTGTTGATGACTTCCAGCACTTGTCGGATTCGTCCACAGAAAGAGTCAAAGTGAGACAAGATGGCATCTTCATCAGTGATAGGCACACCATGTCCTGAGGCATCAGCTCCTCGCTTGGATGGTGACAGTTGATTTCTGGATCCAGGTATAACACTGCCTCTCCTAGTGAAAACATTGATAGCATATAATCATAAGAACTTTGTATCAAATGTCATGAAAAATAATTGTTTTCTCTCCGACAAGATGGCTCTCACAGTTTCTGTGTCACAATAAAATATTCTATAAAATATTCAAAACTGTTTAAACCTAACGTGTTTTTTTTTTTTTGTGACACTATAACTTTAACCTGTTGAACCCTACAGCCTGGTACCCCAGGGAGATTTTCTGGGGTCAAATTCCCAAAGCCCAGTAAACCGGGTTGGCACACTTACTCCAGTCCTAGGCATTCACCACAGTTAAAAAAAGATCTAATAGGTCATTCTGGGGCAAGAACATTTAGGACTATTGTGATTATAAATGTCTGCACCCATGGTCACGTCTCCACCTTATGTTTACAAAAGATATGAATTATGAAATGAGAAATGTGCATTCTCAGTTCAGATGGCAGGGTTCAAAGGGTTAATGAAAGTTTAAAGAAAATCAATATTTTCAAACATTTTTTTCAAAGCAAAGCTTAATTATTACTAAGGTGTTTTCAGACTTACTTAAGGGGATTATGGCTTGTTGAAAAACTGCTAACAGAAGAGAAATGAGACAAAGCTTGAGTTGCTCCAAGTGAATCCCGCAAGTTCCTGAGTGTCTCACGATAGGAACTCTGCAAAGCAAGACATGAACGCAGTCTAGCATACAGTGTGTCCTCTGGTGAAAGACCATCCTTGGAATCCCTTGTCTTTGCTCTAGACATCTAGAAAAGGGGAAAGAAAGAAGAATACTTAGCAATGTATGAGCCCTATCAATGATCACTCATGGTCTAGAGGTCACTAGTTAACTATTGGTACAGAAACCTATACTTTGTACAGCTAATGCGTCTTTTCTGTTTTCTTTTTTTTTTTTTTTTTCAGTTAAAATTAGCTTTTCGTTAATGAAAAGGTCTATTTCCAGCAAATGAAATGACTTGTCATTTACAAATATCAGTTATGGATAAGAGCAAGGTCGTTATGGGCTTTGTCAACCGCTCCAATGCTATAATTTGTCAAATAATTTTTTGGGCAGCCTTAATCCAAAAATAAATCCAACAGTCATAATAAAGAATGAGTAATTATTTCATTCTCTGTGACCTATATTGTCAAAGCCTAAGATAAACCTGCCAGCCAAAGTAAAGTAAATTGAATGCATTATTAAAATCTATTACTTGCAGAGAATGACATAAAGGCAGAACTGTAAAATTGTATTTATTTCATAGTGGTTATTCAAAATGAAAAAAAAAAAAAAAGAAAAAAAAAAATCCCATCATTGACCATACTTTGGGATCATGTTTTACCATAAATTCAGTTTTTCTTTAGCAAAATAACATAGAAAATCTAGGAGAAGAAAATGCTGTTATTCGTCAGGTTACAAATTATCATTGTCCTTAATTTGCATGATCAGAAATGAAATCTTTTCTCTCTAGATCATTCAAAAGAGTATTTACATAAAAAAAAAGTAGAGATAATTTACAAGATCAAAAGACTTGCATAAGCTGAAACCATATACCAAATGCGCGACTTACTCGTAGCCTGTTCTCAAGTTGCTTGGTTAGTGGCCTGCCCGACTGGTCACCTGCGAAACTGACACCATCACGGCCCATGACTTCCTCTGCAACTCTGTCCCATAGTTCATCCTTGTCTTCCATGATGTTGTGTGTAAAATGCCTGATGTGATCTTTGCAGGCTTGAACAAGCTGATTTGTTACCTGATTGTTATTGAAACATTTTTTTTTTTTTTTTGTAAAAAAATGAGAATTGTAACATTTTCTCTTTGAAAATGACAAATATTCATTTATCACAAAGTTGCTATGAAGTGCATAGGCAAATTGACAGTACCTTTATAACTGTCTTTCAAAGCAGAAACATTTTTATAACTCTTTTCTTCACTTCAGTTTCCCCTAGAAATGTTATAATACAAGGATCATGAATGCTAACCAGTAGCTCTAACCCCAATGGAAGTAGCATGAGGCTAACCAAAAATATCTTCATGAAAGTTGGATGTCAGACTGTCAGATGTTTCTTTGATTTTGGTCATAGCTTCCAGTGTAACAGCTTATCTAGATTCTGTGAAAATACTAACATTCAAATTAACTCTAACAATACATTCTCAAAGTAGAACATTGAATTTGTTATTATCATAGATGAATACGATAACAAACCCAACATACTTTCTAAATATACTCCGAAATTCAAGTGGAAACGCTTATACTGAATTTCACAGAGAACATATCTTCCTCAACACATTTGTGATAACAACATAAAAAGCACACTGACCTTGGTTAGCAGAATGCCTAGAAAGCCTGTGCGGGCATAGAATCGAGATATAGAGTCCATCTGCTTGATAGTATTTGCCAAACCTGGCAAAGCATTGCTGATGATGCTGGCAGGGGTGGCATCTTGAACCATGTGGTCAAAATGACGCTTGAGTGACTCAAGGTACTTCACTTTATCTTTGGTATCATTGAGACTGTCTGTTATGCTGGTGGTATATCCAAAATTGATACAATCAATGACACAACAGGTACACACACACACACACACAAAAAAAAAAAAACAGGCATGCAAATCTCACTTTCAGTGACAAAAATAATTTAAAAAAATGCTTATTTTCTAATTTCACTTTGAGCTCATATGTTTCTTTTTGTTACAAATGTGACACTACAAGTCCTTGCAGTGGGAAAAAATTAACACTTTGAAACGAAGGATTTTTAATTTAATTTAAGTTCAAAGATAAAATAAAAAATTCTCATTAGCTTACTTCTTATTCAATCCAATTAGAATGGTTTTTTGAGAAAGGAAGAACAATTTTTTTCATCCCATGGGCTTGAGAATGGAACAGTTGAGGAGCTATATTATAAGATCAATTCAGAATGTTTTCCCTCTTACCAGGCATCTGTAATTTTCCATTTCTTCAACAGTCTTGATTTGGCAGTGATTAATACTGCCAACACAGCCTTACACTCTTTACCCTTGAGTTGTTCTGTCACATTTGTCAAGAGTCTTTGGCGACGTCTCCACCTTTCGAGCTCTGAGAGAGGCCCAGCATTAGGATCTAGGAACCTGTTAAAATGACATGATGTTTAGAATAAGAAATTAGACAGTTCAGTACAAACCAATCTGTGATGCTTATGAATACATTAGTACAACTGAAAAGGCATTTCTGAGATCACAGGGAACTGAGGTTTTCTAACATTGCTGCAAAAACTCTTTATGACGGATGAAATCTCCCTTAATCAAATCACAGACAAGCAGCATTAATGAAGATGGGCATCAACATTAAGAGAAATATACTGATCTCATTGTAAAAAAAAAAAATTCAAATTTCAAATTTCACTACAGATATGACAAAACATGGCCTCAATATTAAGATGGAATCAAAATAAAAAGAAGAAGTGGGTAGGGTAATGTAATTGGGCTTTTAAGAATGAACCCCCCCCCCAAAAAAACAAACAAACAAACAAACAAACAAAAGCAAAGAAAACAAAACAGAATAAAGTGTTCATAAAATTCATCAAGAAAATGAAACAAAAAGAAAAATTCATATTCTTAAAGTATTATATTAAGTTGCTTATTAAGTTAGAAATCAAGCAAAACACACATATGTTCCCATGATTTACCTTTCATCAGTGGTGTCATTGAGAATTGCATCTATTGTGTTCATCCATTCATTGACTAGCTCTTCATACTGGTTGATCAGATGTGGGTCTAGTGCTGCTGCTCTTTGCATTTTGAAATCATTCAAGATCACATTTTCAGGCTGCCGCAGCATCTGTTAAAATATTTACCATGTTTGTACACAACAAATTAATCTGAAAATGACAGCTACTTTACAAAGCAATATTTGAACTGATAGTTTTATGGTAAAACATGGCTTTACAAAGATAAAAAGGAAAGCATCCAAGGAGCTGTTTTCAGAAATAGTTCACCTATCTAATTTTTGTGCATATGTATATAAATTTCTACAAAATAACAGTGCATGTAAGATTGTTACCTGCTGCATTCAGCTGTGACTCTAGATTCCAGCAAATGTAGAAAAAGATGTATAACAGGCAAAAAAAAATGAAAGCATAATACATGTAGTTACATTTCAGCCTCTTTGACGAAGCCTTGAGAAATTTCATACTGCAATAAAATGTCATAAAAAAAAAGAAGATGATTTAATACACCCCCCCCCCCCCCGATATATGTGGCATGAGGGAACAATAAGTAGCTGATTTCCATCCCTGTTTATATCTCAAATCTACTTTTTGAAGAACTACTATTTTACAAATCTACTAGTGAAATTTAAATAACACTATCACAATTTCTTCTTTTTTTTTGACATTAAGTTTAACTGAAAAAGGGAGAATACATTTTGCCAATCTACAGATATAAATATAAAGAGCGAATACAGATCTGACCAATAAATAAATGAACTTACCATCTGCTTAGAGTGTGACATAGATGCAGCTGTTTCATTCAGGGCCGTGACAAATTTGTCCATGCTGTGCATCAGGCTCGTCTGTCCTTCCTCATTGCACTGACCCCAGTCCTTCTGTGCTCGTATCAAAGGAATGTAAATGTCAGCCAGCAGAGCATTCAAGGTTTCAATTGTGTTGTGCTTCAACTCCCCACAAAATATATCTCTTTCCATCTTGTTTGGATCCACATCTTTGTCTGTTCTGTTTCGAAGAAAGTAAAGAATAGTGACTCTTTCCAGGTCAACATCTTTCAGTGTGGCCAAATTGCCAGTGCAGTTGATCTCTCTGGTAGTAACTTCACTTGAATCAGATTTTTCGCAGTAAAAGAACAGACGACAAGGTCCACCTGCCCTGAGAAACTTGTTAACTTTGGCCAATGTGGTCTCCTCACACATGAAATCTTCCAGGAGAGTTGGGTTATCATAGCTCCCCAATTTGAAACTCTCTTGGATCTTTCCGGCGATCCACCAATGCCTTTCATCCATTTTAAACGGCTTTCCAACAATTTTACCTTCTTAGGAAATCTGTTCCACATATGCAAGCAGAAAACAACTCAGTTACGTAGAACACCTCCATGTAGCATTCATTTGTGCAGGCATTTGGCATTAGTGCACTGAGGGATTAGTGGCGGCCATGATTGTTGTTGTTAGTAACCGTACCGGACAGACGCCCTCGTCAATCCTCGTGAATTCTCGTTAATTTCATGATTGGAAAAGGAAAAATTTAAGCATGATAGACAAAAATATTATTATCTAGAAGGCCATCATCTTTATTAACCAATAGGCAGCTGGCTTTAAATTTTCAAATTTTTCTCATAACGATATAATGTTCCTCACCAGGCAGTGAACTGAAATAAGATAACATGAAAAACTGATCTGGCGATTAACATAATAAGTGAAATAGAAAAATAACGACGGGGACTTTATGAACAGGAACTTCGTCGTCTATGAGCCGGTTTCCCGTTTTGGTGAGTCTTTTCCTTTTGTGAATACTGAACTTGTAATACGATAAACCTTCGTTAAAAAAAAAAAAAAGGTGTACTTTATATTGGATAGTGACTTTAAACCGATATAGATCTATGTAATATTATTTTATTATTATTATTATTATTATTATTATTATTATTATTATTATCATTATTATTATTATTACTATTATTATTATTTAGAGAAATTAATTTTATGCGATATACGAATTAAATGCGAGTAGTGTAACTCAAGTTACAACGCTCAAGTGACAACACTTGTTACGTGTTTTTGGTCCTAGTGATAGTTATTTTAGCATTCTTCAAACAACAACAACAACAACAACAACAACAAAAAAAAAAAAACAATAACAACAACAACAACAACAACAACAAATGTACAAACACATTTCTCCAAATACAAGTACATGTACTATTTTTTATGTAATATTTGATCCCACCAATGCCAACAATGAAACAAGAGCAAAAATATAAGATAAGAAATACGCTGAACTCTATCTCGAAACAATGCTTCTGCTTGAAGCCTGATTCAAATATTTTAAGTACTGCAGTACCTTTTAAAATGGAATTTTGTGCACTTAAAAAGTACTAGGTATCATAAAAGCTCATCTGTGAAAAATAAATGAAAACTTTACAACAGTCGATGCTCGCAAGAAGACAGTTCTATGAAAACTGTCAGGGTTACCAATCACGTTAAATATTACATATGTATTATTACCGTCAATTAACATGAACAACATAATTTTTTTTTTTATCAGCATCAGGCCGTGAACACCCAAAATGTGCATTGATCGTAACTAACTTGACTGAAATAATTTATTTTTACCGTACTGAAATTATAGTCGTCCATACTTGGTGCCAAATAAGCTGACATAAATATGAAGAAATATGACTTTCATCAGTGAAACTTCAAGTAATAAATAAATAAATTGACTGTCTTAGGAAATGGGACTTACAGATTAATTCATTATATTCATTGAAATGCTGACTGTCATCTTGCTGTCCTGTAGCTGTGTTGTTCACTTTCAAACTCCAGACATGATGACAGCAGTGTGAAGTCATTAGTCAAAGTAAACTTATAATTTTTTTTTTTTTGTTCTTTACTTCCAAATTTGAAAAAAAAAAAAAAAAATAAAAAAAAAATCGTAAAACGTTATTATTAGAGTAAATATGAAAGATCTTATAAGTTTTGATAAACTTACAAATGAAGGGCTATTATTTTTTTCAATGGTCGGCCTATGTCATCGCCTAAAACATTTTCAGATAAAATGAATAAGCTAGTTTAGCAGACCACCGCGAAATCACCAGGAAGCTTTCATCAAGACCAAACAGTTATGACTTATAGGCCTATTTTCTATAGGTTGTTCTGAACATCTCAAAGTTTCTTTCTTTATCACTGTGGGCTTTCATGACAAAATCTACCCGACTTTTTGTTTAAATCGTGGGACACGTCGGCTGCTAGCTGTAATATATTTCAAGGTCAGTACATGTATCAAAGATTTTAGTTTACACTCTCATTTGCATACATACTCTGCGCATGACAGGCAACTCTTGAGAAATTACGAGCATTATCTTATAATCTTATTATATCACTTATCTTCATCTTGTAACCAAACCCAGGTGCGAACGATGATCCCTCCGTCATGTGACCCACCTCGAAATATCGCATTAATGCAACACATACATATATATATATATATATATATATATATATATTGTGCAGATGTAACAATGGTAACAAACATGACAAGAAGAAAGAATATAGAGAACGTTCCATGTACGGTGTATTTTAATGGAAAAAGGTCATCGATAACAATTCAACTTCAGGTCGGCTAGCCTAATCAAGAAAGGGGAAGCAAAGGGGAAGCTGTTAATTGCGATTTAAATTTGATTCATGGTTTGAAGAGAATTATATCCGTGTGAGGAATTAAAAAAAAAATAATAATAATAATTTAAAAAAAAAAAAAATCGTGTTATCGAGTGGTTTGAAAACTATCAACTAAAATTTGATGGATGGATCCCTTCAATTTTTTTTTTTTTTTAAACTTACATCAAACTTGAGTTTACAATGTTATTATTCAACTTCGGGTTCAGCCCCGAGATTCCCTTACTTTGTATTCATTCCTGTAACTGTTCTCACTGGCAGCAAACTTCAGGTCACTGGCTGTACCGGTCAACATGTCATCTGTCATCCCTGATACATACATGTATTATGATCAGTACGTACTATCCTAAGGCCATTCCTTATAGGTCATAATCACGGGATCCAGTGAGTTCAACTTAACTGTTGTTTCTTCTGCTTAGCGCATTTTTCTTGGTAATGTCCTTTTCCCCTCCCCTCTCCCCCCACAAATATCGATATATCATGTCTTTTTGCTTCAAAGTGCAACGGGGCTTTCCAAATATGTTTTTCTTTAAAGTCATTTTTTTTTTATAATGGCAGAGTGGTCGAATGTATGCGATCACCTTTACAAAGTGTTTAATTAGTTCCTCTTCTGTTTGCAGTTAGCCATAGAGCCAAAATCACATATTGTGCTTCGTTCAATGTGGGCCTACATAGCGGCTGTCATCGTAGTAAGCTTAGTAGTGGTATCTGAGCATTTCATTACTGTTATTATTTTACGACAAGTTGGTGGAATGCTTGATCTACATCGAAACTACTCATATTATTATTATTATTATTATTTTGTTGCTTTCCTTAATTTTTCTTTCTAAATTTTATCTAACGCTTTAATTTAGCTAGACGATATGGAATTCATGAAGTTGTTTGGTCGTCTTTACAGAGCTGTGTATTTACAGACATAAAACGAAACAAAGAAACAGTGATCTATTTCTGCTATATTCTCTCTCTAACCTACATTTTCTATGTTTAGTCCACTTGTTATGTGTGTGTCTGTATGTGTGTGTGTGTGTGTGTGTGTGTGTGAATATACATTTTTTAAAATGTCATTTTTTACAGATTTTTTAAAGGGGGGGGGGGCTATGGAGGATACGGTGAATCAGCTTGTAGCAAGTTAATTGAAAAAAAGTTTTTGCTTTAATTTGCTGTTTGTTCTCTCTATTCCATTTCCCAGTCATCTCTTCGTTCATGCACTTTTTAAAAAAAAATCTTTCATTTTCTCCATATTCCCTTCTTTTAGTGAAAGGGAAAGGGGTGGAGAAGTGGGAGGGGGTCTTGTTTCTTTTTTTTCTGCCTTTTCTTTGTGCTTTAGAATTCATAAGCTTACACTGGAAATTTCAAAGTAAATTCTCATCAGTCTCACTTATGAACACAGTAATATATTTGATAATTAATCCATCCAGTCGTCCATTCATCCACCCCTCTGCCAGTCCGTCCGTCGTCCATTCGTCCGTCCATCCATACATTCACCCACCTATCCAGCCAGCCACACGTCCAGCTATCTACCTCTCCATTTATCCAATTATCTATTTATGCATCCAAAGACAAACAAAGACACTTCTTTTTTTTTTTTTTTTCAAGATATTCTTCATTTATTTTCATTTTAGGAAATTTATATTCTCGACTTAATTTTTGTTTCACAAAATAAACATGAAATTTTTTATCAATCTGAACATTGTCATTGGTTTATTCTTCTTGTCTTACCAATTGCACAAAAAAAAAAAAAAAAAAGTTTTCTTTTTTTCTTTTTCCTTAAAAAAAAAAATGTTTCCTTTGTTCAGATATATATTTCAAAGTGAAAAACCACACCAAAGCAACAATAATTTTTTTTAAATTAAAAAAAAAAGGGGGGGGGGGGAAGAAGAGATTGATGAGTTTGTCTGCTTTTATCTCAAGTCAAATTTTGAACAATAACTATAAACGCATAGAGTACAATTCAGTCAGAATAGATATTAAAGCCATTTCAGGAAAAGAAGGAAGGAAATTCTCTGCTCTCAGGTTAAACTAGAAGAAGACTGAAGTAGAGGACAGCTGTGTCATCATTCAGCACACAAGGGTGAGAGACGCATGGCTTGACAGTTTAATACTCGTCTCCCTCTTCTTCGCCTTCACCCTCCACAGAGTCGACGCCGACCTCCTCGTAGTCCTTCTCCAGAGCAGCCAGATCCTCACGAGCCTCAGAGAACTCACCCTCCTCCATACCCTCACCCACATACCTGACAGAGATAGAGAAAGGAACGTTGGCATGGCTTAAAAATCAAACCTTATTATGAATTAAATAATTTCTGAATTTATATAAAGTATCAAGAATAACCTACAGCAAATTTCAGTATCATAATAAATGTACTCTATAAAGGCTGCTGAGCTGTTATGTTCTTAATAATTATCAGAATTAAATTTGTTAATGAAGAGTTCAAAAGAGAAAGAGGACGAATTGTACTGACCAGTGGACGAAGGCACGCTTGGCATACATCAGATCAAACTTGTGATCCAGTCTGGACCATGGCTCGGCAATAGCCGTGGTGTTGCTCAACATGCACAAGGCACGCTGGACTTTGGCCAGGTCACCGCCAGGCACCACAGTGGGAGGTTGGTAGTTGATGCCCACCTGTGTATATGAGTAAGAATGTTTGTAAGCTCTATCACATAATAATAGAAACCTTCCCTGTGGTGATTTTCATACGTCCATAGAGAACATTTTTGAAAGAAGCTATTTACAGAGGCACTGTAAACCATGCCAAACTTTTCGTTTTTCATACATTTTTTGTTGTTGTTGTTGTTTTACAAAAAGGTTCTAATTTCACAAAGGTTATACCGATACAGAAAAGGTTTGTAGTAAAACTCATTTTATACTTTAAGAAAAAAAAAAAATAAATAAATAAAATTATGCACTGGTTTCACATAACGCCTTTACCTGATCAAAATTAAAATTAAATGTTGGAGCAGATGAGGGAGTAAAATCAAAATCTGGGCGCGTCCTTGTAACAGTACACTGAGCATGCTTAAAGTGATAAAACTGTGTCCCAAATCTGCACCCGAAGTGCTTGTCCCACCTGTCCAATTCTGGTTTATGCATCTTGCATACGAGGGATCATAATTACCTTGAAACCAGTGGGACACCAATCCACGAACTGGATGGTTCGCTTGGTCTTGATGGAAGCAATGGCGGCGTTGACGTCCTTGGGAACTACGTCACCACGGTACAGCATGCAGCAGGCCATGTACTTGCCGTGACGTGGGTCACATTTCACCATCTGATTGGCTGGCTCGAATACGGCGTTGGTAATATCGCACACCGACAGTTGCTCATGGTAAGCCTGGAAACACCATCCATTATACTAACATTTTATTTTGCAATTTCTCTCTTTCTTTCTTTCTTTCTTTTTCTTTCTTTCTTTCTTTCTTTCTTTCTTTCTTTCTTTCTTTCTTTCTTTCTTTCTTTCTTTCTTTCTTTCTTTCTTGTTTCTTTCTTTCTTTCTTTCTCTTGTCTTAAATTCTCTGTCACGATGATTTTACATGTAAGCTTAAGACAAAATAGGCTTATTTTCTTAAAAAAAAAAAAAAAGTTAAAGCAAGGATAACTGAATAGAAAATCGTGTGTCTTCCTCTTATAATTTGTGAGCCAAGAATTATGCCAAATGAATCAATGGAGACAAAAGAGTTTCTATGAAATCCGACGTGAACAATCTGGGATCAGTACAATATCATGACGACGGTGTTATTTCTGCCCATTCGGGACGTTCTTTATTATTCTTTATCAGGTGTGAATCTAGGCTTAATTTCGTCCCTCTGTTTTCACTGTATCTGCAAGAAATCAATTGTCTACACAAACTATTTAAGGCCAGCAGTCTCTACACTTGCCTTCTCAGCAGAGACGACAGGGGCATAGGTGGCCAAGGGGAAATGGATACGTGGATAGGGCACCAAGTTGGTCTGGAACTCAGTCAGATCCACATTCAGGGCACCATCGAATCTTTAAGAACAAATAAAGCAACGCAATAATTAGGTATTTTAAGCAAAATCACATGACCTAGGGAACATCGCTCACATATGGCTTTGTTTACTTGCTCTTCGCATGGCAGATAAATCTGGACGAATGATGAGCTCTCAGACCTGTCACATCATATAAACAAAGCCACATGAGAGCGATGTTCCCTTGGTCATGTGATTTTGATTAAAATACCTCATTAAACAGTGTTAAACATGAACTGTAAATGACACTCGCATTAATGCGGAATGATATGAGTACTGTCATAAGTTTGTCTCACTGCACGCATATTTGTTAAATTCTGAGGTACAGATACACCCACCTTTTGCCTGATAACGCAGAGGAGATCTGACTCAACTATTCAAATAGAATAATTATAAACTAGAGTAGACGAATTATTGTATGTTCGGTCCAAACACTTTCTGATAAATGTCATTAGTGCATTTACCGCAGGGAAGCAGTGATAGAGGACACAATCTGACCAATCAGACGGTTGAGGTTGGTGTAAGTGGGTCGCTCAATATCAAGGTTACGGCGGCAGATGTCGTAGATAGCCTCGTTGTCAACCATGAAGCAACAGTCAGAGTGTTCCAAGGTGGTGTGAGTGGTCAAGATAGAGTTGTAGGGTTCAACCACAGCAGTGGAAATCTGGGGGAAATGAGGTCAGACAGATGAACAGGAAACCCCTAACGGAAAAGTATTGCATGCAATTATATTTTGATAACATCTAGCTAGTAGCCTAAAAGGACTAGTATCGGCAATCCATCCATTCGCTGATTGACTGATAGTTCATTCACTCTCCCCGACTGATTTAGTAGTTTTTTTTTTTTTTTTGTGCCCCTATTTGATTCAGTTTTCCAAATTAAAACAAATGAGTATCACTAAAGTACCTTATAATGCACACCTAAAGAATGCCACTATCATACAATGAGTGTACCTGTGGGGCGGGGTAGACAGCGAATTCCAGCTTGGATTTCTTGCCATAGTCCACAGACAGGCGCTCCATGAGGAGAGAGGCAAAGCCGGATCCAGTGCCGCCACCGAAACTGGTGGAGAAAACAGACCATTCTATTGGCATGTAGCTCATATAAGACCTTTCTTTTCAAACTGCAAGACAAGTCTCTAAATTAAACTGGCAGAGCTGGCCCTCCCCTTTCACAGTTTTCAGAGTCGGTAACATGTTTGCTATACACAAACAGTTTCATTGCCGTTAGGATAGATCAGCTAAAGATTTATTGATCACTGAAACATGGATGGGGAAAAAAAGGGTGGGAGTTAGGGGAGGGGGGGGGGGAGGGGCGGACTGTGTCTGAACCAGACAAAATAGACATCTGAATGACAGAAAGTCTGAAAGCTTTTTGTTATTCATAGGGGATTTCAAGTTCCAAGAGTCAGCTGTCGTCGGCAGTGACAAGGAAAATTTAGCTTATTTTGAAAAGCATTAGACTGATGCCTTACCTGTGGAAGATGAGGAATCCCTGCAGTCCGGTGCACTGGTCAGCCAGTTTACGGATGCGGTCCAGCACGAGGTCCACGATCTCCTTGCCAATGGTGTAGTGACCACGGGCATAGTTGTTGGCGGCGTCCTCCTTGCCAGTGATCAGTTGTTCAGGGTGGAACAACTGGCGGTAGGTGCCGGTTCGAACCTCATCTATCAAAGATAAAAACATTTCACCTTTAAATAAAGGACAGAACAACAACAGAATTACAGGACACGCTAAAGTCCCGGATTATTAATAATGGCGCTCGTTGTCATACCACTATTATGCATTGATCTCCCACAATGATCTTTTCTTTTTTTTTTTTTTTTTGCACATTCTTAGATCTAGAAATATGAAGCACTAATAACTTTGTCTTGATATTGAAAAGAAAGTGGGAAAGAAGCTGAAAATGAAATAAAACACTGCGGTTTTGTGACTCTTTGGGAATGTCAGTACTGTCAGCAATATTATTTTTTCTAAATCTTCTCAACCAGCTATTTCAGTAAGACACTGTTGATTGATCAAATTTCTATTTCTCATATGTAACTTAAAATGTACCCATTATACCATTAGAACATCAATGTTGAGGTGTGTGTGTGTGTTTGTGTTGATGTTGAGGTGTAGGTGTGTATGTTTTTGTGTTGGTGTTTAACGACACATCAGCACAGTCACGGCTGTATTGTGCCGGACACGGTAAGATACGTTTAGTTCAAGTGCATATCAAAACTCCAGTATTACAAATGCTTACAGTAAAGGCACTGATAAAGCTGTTCGTTGGGTTTGTCAAATCCTCATGACCATACTTTTCCTGCATGGCATGTGTTACTAACAGGTCCAAACATGCGTGAACACGAGTCAGCTGCCACCCATGGAGTGCATGTAGGCCTACTGGTTTCTGAGTCAAGTCTAATGTGCCATTTTCTAATCATGGATTTCAAATAGCCAAGACAACAAGTGGATCTACGGCTATGCTCTCACCAACAACTGTGGGTTCCAGATCCAGGAAGACGGCTCTAGGGACGTGCTTGCCAGCCCCAGTTTCGCTGAAGAAGGTATTGAAAGAGTCGTCACCGCCACCAATGGTCTTGTCTGAGGGCATCTGACCGTCCGGCTGGATTCCGTGCTCCAGACAGTACAACTCCCAGCAGGCATTGCCGATCTGGACACCGGCTTGGCCGACGTGGATGGAGATACATTCACGCTACAAGCAAAGGGGGAAACAACGTATCAGAATGAAACATTCAAGATGAAAATATCAGAAACTTAAATATCAATTGAATTTTCTGAGCGAATTAAACCTTGGAAATTGGCGTTAAAACCAAAAACAAAACAAAATGAAATAAAAAGAGTGAATCTCTATTTTAATTCAGAAAACATGGAAGAAGGAGATCATCATCGATAACCAAAAAAAAAAAAAATAAATAAATAAATAAATAATAATAATAAAAAACAATAAAAATAAAAATAAAAAATAATAATAACAAAATAAACGGGGCTGATAAATAACAAGGATATGTAAGTTTAAAACCAGGAATCAAAATGTTCATTATTTTCTGATTGTATGACAACTGACACAATGAGCATTTTCATTTCAGCCGGACTGAAAACTGGAATGTATGTCATACGTGGCCAATAAATAAAAAGAAACATGATGATAGGACAGGCACAAACTTGAAATGAAAGTTATAGTATGCGAAAGAGAGAGGTAGAAACGAAAGATGAGGACGAGGATAAAGAGGGGAAAAAAATGAGAAAAGGAGAAACTGTCACAGGAAATTACATTGAATAGAGGAGTGCCAACAGAACAATTTATATTTGCAACACGCCAACTTTTGTTACAAAATGTTAATCATGGTACATGTATTGTAGAGAAGCAGATTACCAGAGCAGCACTTACCATGTTGATGGAAGAGTTGAAGGGGTTGTAGGATCACAAAGCAAAATACAAGAGAAGCTGTCCCTGAAGACGACGTCGATGAGTCGATTAGGGTAGCAGGAATGTGTGCCACAAATGTTGGCCAATCGCTTTTATAACGCGCCTCGCCTACGGTTGCCATGGTGCCCGTAAACAAATATCCAGGCTTGCAAGCGGCGCTTCGTTATTGAATAATAACGGTGCTTTGATTCTAGGTTCTCCGTGCAATGTAATCCGCTGTGTCAGGATCCTATCTGAATAATTTGTTTGCCTCCTCGCGCCTCTACCTATTGATCGAAATCTTATTCATAAAGTAAGCCAAGTAACACACATTCCTTTCAAACGGTACAAGAGATTCCAGCTAGTACCCTATACATACAGCGCGTTAGCTAGTATTAGACGCAAAAGTGCAGAAGAGCATAAAAAATATCTATCTATCTATCTATCTATCTATCTATCTATCTATCTATCTATCTATCTATCTATCTATCTATCTAT
>JBCAUA010566384.1:0-16447 GCA_038406235.1 Peronia verruculata
TGCCAAGTATGTGCCCGATCTATGTGGTGCTCTGGGAGTTAACACCTCCCCACCCCCACCTCCTCTCCCGCTTCTCTTTCCCATTACGTCTACCACTTCAGTCTTTCGACCAGAATTCGTCATCTTGTATTTCAGTGTTCAAAACATAATTATGATAGAAACAATGCCGGGCTTGGGCATTTTGTGGATGGTTCCTGTTACATCAGCTGATGATATTTAATGACAGCCATATATTGCAAGGTAGTGACCGCCAGGGAGGAAGCTCACTGACAAAGTCATGGTTGAAGAATCAACTGTTGTCAAATTCTGATGGCCGAAATTAGACTAATATGTCACGATACGTTTTTGTTTGATTGTGCCACATTTAACCGCTTTACTTCAAGAGAGAGAAGAGGGGTGAGGCTCGAAAATTTAGTTTCCTGCATTTTAGACTGCCAACTTTCAAATAATTGTTTCATTCAGTTTTCACGTCATAGTTTGTTTTGTTTTGTTTTGTTTTAAGTTTGGATGGTTTTTCATGCAGCTTGAATGTGACAGTGAACGGCAGTACGTGGATTATTAGAATGAGCCAGGAGTTGCTTTTTATAGGAAGATTTGGTAAATTACATAAAGTACGACCTGTTAGCACAGCCACAATATGTCTTTGTTCTATCAGTCTGTAAGGCATGGAGAATGAAACAAAGAGGCAAGAGGAGAGGCGAAATGAAGGGCGGGGGAGGCAAAGGGATTGGAGAGTCGAGATGGAGGGCGGGGGGGGGGGGGGGTGTTAGGTAGACGTGAATGGACCGGCCATGTTTGCAGTTGTCATTCATAGTTTGCTTGACACCCAGACATTTTTTTGCGGTCTTTTTTTTTTTTTTAATTCCGAGCCCTGTTTCTACAGTTGCCAGTCATAAGGAGTGCTGAACAAACACACAACAAAGAGGGAAAAGGAGGGTGGGGGGTGAATCACTTTCACTTTATGAGAAAGATCCGAAAAATTCAAGTGTGAGGAAAACATTTTCTTCCTATCATAGTAATTTTACCAAGTTTTCTTCCATTTCCATTACACTGCTTGATAAATACCCCTTTGCCGATGGCACGGCACGAGGAAGTAATAGGGTCGCTGAAGAAAAAAAAAAGTGAAAAGAAACAACATAGTTTGAGGATGTAAGAAAAAAAAAAAGTCCGTCTTAATGTGTTATCGCTATCACTTGTAATAGTGCATGAATTTTAACCCTGGAAATGTCAGTTGAAAACCCTAAACTGCCAGGATCTCTTAGATGACATTAGCGTTCATGTTTTAAGGAGAGATACATAAGGACATAGGTGATTTGATAAATTAGATCTAAGTACCTTTTTACGACAGTGTGTGTCTGGAAGGCAAGGAATGATGAGGGAATCTGTGAGCTGATCGGTCACTTGAAAATGCTTGGGTTAATGTTGAACAGTATGATGCGATGAATTGTTTTACATCTTTCATGTTTTGTGTATTGTTTCCATTTTTTTTTTTAAAGAATACCAGCGACATTGTCAGAAAACTGCTGAACTTTTGCATTTAGAGACCATTGGACATCGCTTCTGCAGAACTCAAAGTAATTACGGGAACAGCTCGTAGTCGTGTGAAACGAATATGCTTTGTACATTTCACTGACATTTGAGGGGGGGGGGGGGTGGCATCGTGAGAGAACCAGGAAAATGTGACTCAAGCCTTAAACCAGGTTGATCCATTGAACACCATTTTTCATTTCGTGAAAGATTATTACTTCACAAAAACAAAAATAGAATTAGGCCTACTTTCTTAGCACTTGGCTGACAATGTTTGATCCAGACCAAATGAATATTTTAACCTTGATCTGTTCAAGAGTTCTAAGGCAATCAAGCAGTCATTGGGTGGTTAAGTTTTATTATTATTTTTCTGATCAAAGTATTGCAAAACTAACAGAAAGCCTTTGCTCTCATATGAGGTAACATCACGGCATTTCTTTTCATATATCAAAGTATGTATTGCTTTTAGACACTACCGTACCAGTATTTTCAGACCTATTGTTCAATAAAATTTGATTAGTAGTGCAGAGCAGTTAGCATGATCACAAATGAAATTGCCGTCAAATGTTAAAAAAAGTATAATGATGATCTAATTCCACCCAGTGGTCGTAATATTGTAAATGTTCAATGCTAGTTGAAAACGCTTATATCTCACTCTAACTTTTATCCTTTCTCTAAATCTGACCCAAATATTACAACCCCTCTCCCCTCCATTAAGCCACTTGGCTTGTTGTGGAACTTCCCCGTGCTGGAGCCCAGAATCTGGGCGGTCTCCGATCTGGGTAAGGAATCAGCAAGGCTCCGCATCAAATCAGACGATCTGCTCGCCACAGACCGCCGAGTTTATTTTGACCACGTAATAAATCAATGTATAACATTGAATCAGACTTTGGCAACTGCAAAGATGGTTGGGGTTACCGTGGCTATGGGCTTTGGCGTCTGCTTCATGGTGAAAACAACTCACTTTGATGAAGTTGTGTCTCTCGGATCCTCCACTGGGGGATGGAAGGACACGAAGATCGAAAAACCAGCATTTTTTTTTTTTAAATTGACTCCACGGTCCCCTAGCTTCCTCTGGGCAGGGAAGCCCGACGTCTAGCCTTCTTAGATAAAGGCGGATATTTTTGGAAGGTCCCATGCATGCGTTACGCACGTTAAAAAACCTTTGGCAGTTCAAAATCGCAGAAGAATAGGCGGACTTCTGGGCAAAATTTCCAAATTTCAAATTTCTATCTACAAGAATTCTCACGAAAAAACAAAACAAAACAAAACAAAAACAGACAGCTTAGAGCCCAGACAGTTCTATTTTATAGGGATTGAAAGGCGAAAAACAAACAAGGATGGGTTTGTAGAAAGTAATGGCCAGCCAGGAGGGGAGAGGCAAATTAGGGGGGGGGGGGAGGATAAGAAGCGAAGCGAGGAAAAGATTTTTCAGTTGTGAGGCATCTCGTTTTAGCTGTAGCTCATTCAGGGGAAAGTGGTGGCAAAGTTTCATCACAGGTTGAATAATGCTTCCTATGACAATCATTCTCTGATAGGAGACTATTGGTCACTCAGGCCATACATATATATCCAAAGAGAACCAATGAATGGTAAACGCTGTAGGCATACATGTATTTAGAGTGGCTTTTCCCGTATTTGTACCTTTTGCTTAAAAAGACTTTCTCTAAGTACTATGCAACTCGCCTGCTGTTAAACAGCATTGTCCATGACGATTAGGAAGACATAATGTGCTTATAGATCATCTGCACTGTTTCAAAACTCTTCCTCTGTTCTCCTCTTTCCTTTACCGTGTCCTCCTCCCCCCCCCCACCCCCTTTCCCCATTTCATATTTCTCTCAACTTTAAAATCTCCCATTAAAATATTCATTCACAAAATTAATGTGGAGATGATGTATCACCTAAATGTCTGTCTCTTTGTACTGTTTACCAAATACAGCAACCTGCAGTGCCCCCAGTGCTTTGCTAGTTAAAAGAGGTCTAGCTTGGCCACCGTGACCAGTCATATATAATCATGTATATATTGTCATTAACTGGTTAGCAAACAGTCTAATGTTTAAGTCCCCAGATAACCATCCCAAGCATTAACGATTATAACGCCTGTATTGAAGAATAAGAGACACCGAAAAATGACAGCAAAGAATTTGCGTTGAAATTATCAGAGTAAATATTTGGGTTCTGTATATTTAAGGGCTATGATTGCCCTTGATTAAACATGTACTTAACATGCCCATAAGACCCCTTTGTTTTTTAGTTTAAAGTTTCCGAGATTGTTGGATTTTAGTTGCCGAGCTAGTTCCAGAAATCTGTCTCTCTTTTTTTTTTTGTTGTTGTTGTTAATGCCTCCATCTATCAGTTTTACACCAATGCCTCGAGACTGTCTTGTTTTGTAACACTCTGATGTCCACGTAAGAAACCACAGAGTGTTAGGCAAGACAGGATCATTTATGGAGTATTATTTGCCTTGATGTGGCGTATGATGACAGTCTCTGCATTTACTATACACTTTTTCCGTAGCCGTCCTGTCTCTTCTTGGTGCAAGCTACAAAGAGAGATTTATAGGTGTCCCTGAAGTTTTTGTTCATGACAATGTAAATGATGAAATTGCAGGAACCGTTGATACAAAGCATGGCGTTGAACATGACGTAGACAACGCGGGAGACGTTAGAAGGATTTTCATCGGTGAGCAAGTAGGTGGCGTACTGAGGCAAGATAACAGGCAGAGATGTGGCTGCACAGGTGATAGTGTACACCCCGCACACGGCAATGAGGGTGCGGGTGGTCCGGTTCATGGAGACGTTAGCGCCCGTGGTACGAGACGTGAGCTTCTTTCGCTTGATTGACACCAGCTTGATTTTTATCCCGATGATGATGCAGCCCACCATTGTGAAGAGGGGGGAAATTCTCAGGCTAATGTAGGACCAGACTTCCTCCAGTGTGAACACGTTGTTCTTGTCGTGCTCGAACAGCGCTGAGCGAATGATGACGTAAGCCGTCCTATTGGTGGCCTGATTGTGAATGGCCCCCATGTCCAGCCAGAAGGAGATGTAAATGAAGGTTACGTACCAGTAAGAGAAGACTACAGACAGCACTGTCCACGTCCTTCTGGGCGTGACGATCAGAGATACTTTGAGGGGAAAAAAGACGGTGATGAGACGTTCCAGCGTGATGAACATGGGGATGACCATCGATATGTAAGTAGATGAGTAATCCATGACGATGAAAATCTTGTAGAGGACGAAGAGAAGTGTGGCAGTGCTTCGAGGATAAGGAAAGGAAAGATGACCGTAAACGGTGTAGATTACTTTGGGGATTTGGGTGTAGCCAGTCAGGTACATGATATCACTGCAGGCAAGAGCCATGAGCAGAATATTGGAGCAGTTTCTCAGCCCCTGTTTCCTGAGGACCAAAATGCTGAAACAGTTGCCCACGATGCCGGACAGGGCTATGATGGGATTGACCACAGCCATGACCACCAGGAGGATGAGCTCAGTGGTCTCGTCGTCGATCAGGTCCGCGTCCGCGGTGGTCACGTTGATATTGGTATGCTGCTGGATCATGATGGCGGCAGTGGAAGAGACAACGTTCACGGATACTCGGAAAAAGATCTCAGTCACACCAATAGTCGACCACCAAACATCTGTATGTATGCAGGGATATATCCGCACGTAGATATCCAGCCTGAAATGTTAGAAAAACATTCAATTATAGTGTGAAATGCAAATAATTGTTAGCAAACAGGAACTCAACCGATTAATGACATATGGGTATATGAAGGAGAACGTCTTTCCTTGAATAGTTACACCACACGAGCTGTCTCTACAAAGCCAAAAGCTCTCAGTTGGTTATAAGAGCCAAGAATAAGAGTTTTATAAGCTATATCCTGGCTAATCTAGAGTGAAGAATGAATTAAGGAGAGGAAAACACTGAATCTGATGACATAATAGAGTTTGTCAAACTCAAAAGTCAACAAGTCAGCCAACAGCTGCACAAAAGGAACGCATAAGATATTAATATTAAGTCGTCCTTGATTACAAGTGTGGTTGTGAATTGGGAGCAGAGAAAACATTTGCACAAGACGTGAACAATCAACACTAAGAAGGCAAAAGGCAAAGAAAACTATAGAAAAGGACTTTGGAAATCTTTGGGAAACGATAACGGCTGGAACCATAAATATGAGACAACGTTAATCAGAAAACATCAATTGTCGCAAACCAGAAGTGTAAATGAAGAATCAGCATGACCAAACCATCTTGGGGGAAAAGGAATACGGCCTAGGAAATTGGGAGAATACTTTGAATCATGACTGAACCAATCGTCTCATGACAATCTCTTAGCCATCTCTCCAGCAAAAAGAGATCCATCAATTGACTATGGTAGACCCACTGGAAATCACATATCAGAAGCTGTGGTATCGCTGCAATCAGCAAAAACGGCTTTAACTGACCACATCCTTTAGGAAGCACTGAAAGCAAACACACTACTGGATTTACCACACACGAGGAGTGGAAATGCAGAATATAATAAGCCGATTTTTTTTTCTGTTATATAATGCCCCTTGTTTGGTACTGTGTATTTTTTCATTGTCCCGGGAAAAGAACTGATATTACAATCCAAGTACCTCCAAAATCCAGTGTCATGAAAATAATATCAAGACACAGGGGATGAAATGAAAAAGTCCAGTCTCTCAAACTTGAATCTGTTCACTTTTATACTGTTTGTATTTCCACTTCTCATGTAGAAGTTGACACGGTTTAATTTGCTCCGCGCCATAGTTACGGGTAAAGTTTCCTGCCGAGTGAAAAGAGGGACATTTCATTGATGTTCCAGTGAAGATGATGTAAAAGTTAAGCAATCACAGAGGGATAACTTGACACTGGTCTCCATACGAGAAAAAGTTTTCAACAGAATTATTGTGGAAAGTATGTAAACTATGGCGAATGAAATGCTTGGAGATCAACAAGAGGGCGAAAAATATCGATATTTTTTACCTAGAAAAGGTGACGGGCGGTGGTTATGATGATGGTAATGATTATTGAATGGTTATTATATAATGATTATTGATAATGATTATTGTCCTGACGAAGAGCCAAGCCGGCTTGAAAATTTAGCAGATTTAACCATCACTATCAGGTTCTTTATAGATTTCTCTGTTATTTGTTTTCTTGAATTGTTTTATTTGTTACCGGTTTGACAGTTATCTTGTATTTTTATAAAATGATGATGATAATGATATTGATATATATGATCGCGGTACCCTATTTGTATTTTTCTTGTCGCTCTGATAAAAAACCTAAGCAGTCTCGAAAACTTGGCGCGCCATCGATTTGGTCTGTAATTATCATACTTATTCTTCATATTTGTCAGGTGTTCAGTTTGTGTATTGAATTAGTCATCGGATGATGGTTAGTGTCTTTTAATTCAAGACATTTCTGTAAAGTGATATCATGATGATGATGATGACTGGCAAATATCCATCCGATTAAATGAAAGCTTTCGATGTAATGAAGAATTTTTTGCGAAAGTCAATGGAATCTAGTGGGAGCATAATTCACTGGGGCTTACGTCACGTTCCATGCACGTCTTTCAACCATCTGGCGGTTAGCTCGACCCTTTTTACTCGGACTCTCAGATATGTCCCAGGTGAGACTGAGAATTCTTGCGTTAGTCACCCTTTGTTAGTGTGGGAAGGCTATTTACAATATGTGCATAGGTCGCACTGTAAAATAGAAACTGACCATTGGTCTTTGATCGATTTCACTACATCTATAGATATTATGACATTGATTTTGAAATGTATGACCGCACAGATAACCCTCCTCTCCCCCCCCCCCCTCCCTGTCGTATGATCCCAGACCTATCACAATCTTGATTATTCCGGGGATAGATGAAAGATTAAGAATCAATCACATGGGGGGTCCTTTCGAAGTGATGCTTAAAAAGTCTTAGTATATCTTTGGAATCTAACTACAAGAGAATATCCACAGTGGCAGGGTAGATGGCAGTGGCCATTGGGTGATCCGACATGCAATGATGGACAATTGGCCACAGAAACTCGGTATTTATGAGGTTTTTAGTATCTGAGGTCAAGATGACCCTGCTGCGATGATGTCCAGAATGAGTAATATTTCATTTTCAATTCGCGCTATTGAGTTACATAGAACATAGAATACACTAAACGCCTATTCACTGCAATCAATAAAGCGTGTGCTTGTGAACTGAAAGCCTACTATTTTTAGTTCAAAGAAAAAATGCGGTACAGTGCCAAATTAGTGAACGACATGCAACAATTAATCTCATGGTGGTGTTTGTATGATCACACGTATGTACAAAATGCGGTTACATCAACATATTGTGATCACATTGGCATGCATTAACCCTCTAAAATGTAGGAAATACACAAAGACAGGGTAACCCGTAGGTCATTGTCTCAGTAATGAACTTCATCACCGGTACAAAAGATTAATACAGTAAGACGCGTCTATATTTTAAATGAGCTGGAGAATTTTATTTTCTGTAAAAGGGACCATCGACGCACCCACCATTCAAACTGTAAATTACAATGTTAATTGTATCTGTACCTAGAGCGCAGCATATCTGCAACAGACTACGTGTACAGAGTGAAGTATGGAACTTGGTCACTTTACCCCTAGCCTAAAGGTACAAGATAGCATTATGTACAGAGCCATTCTCAACTTATTCTTTGGTATCACTGATGTTTAGTAGCAGTCTATAAATTAAAGTCGCAAATGGCACAAAAAGACGTCAGAAAAGAGAGAGAGAGAGAGAGAATCAAACGCATCAGTGTGAGTAAAATCAAAGCAGCCAAAACAACAACAAACTCAAAGCAACTTCATTAGCAACAACTACGCGGCACCTGGAGTGATACATCTGATACGTCTAAAGTGGGTTATTCCAAAACATATTAAATGTTTTTAAACAGTCGTGTATTTCGTTTCTTAACACTGCTTCCTTCTATGACCACACCCATAAGGAAACTAGATCCGTAACTAGAAGGTATCTACGGCAGTTGTAATTATGGATATACACGCAACAGCACACTGCCTTTTAATCTCATCCGAATGGATGTTGTCCATCTGAGATAATGAGTGTGCCTACATAATGAATCATGATTCATATAGAATGAAATTCGCCAAATTATGAGGAGGAAAAATGCCAGGGTTTGGCGGCAAACTGCTGTGGCAAATATAATACAAGAGGCTGGGCTGTATGCTTGGTTCCGTTCAGTAATTGGTGGTAATTCTAGAACTAGCAAAGGTCTGCTATGACTAGTCATACATAGGTTTAGTTTCTCCTCGAGGCTATTTTAAACATATACTTCATATCGTTGCCGTTTCTACCCTATTATGTTTATAAATTAAGGTAATCTGGGCATAATATGAAGGACCTTGGGCAAAAATAAAACTCTTGCTTGACTGTTCATAAGAGAAAGGACAATAAGGCTGACTTCTACAAAAACCTCTACTGTGGTTGGTACTGAATATCTGTCTGAGTTCTGCTTCGTTTTGTTCTTTGTTTTGTTTTGTTTTAATTCATTTCCTGTATTTGTTTGTTTAAGCGTTTGGCTTAGATATGGCATAAATTTAAAAAAAAAAAAAAAACTCTCTCGACTTGTGAAAGAAAGAGAGAGAGAGAGAAAAAAAAGGAAAGGGGGTGAAAAAGTAAGAAATAAAATAAAAAAAAAAAATAAACAAACCATCAAACAAATAAAAAACAAACACTGAGTACAACGGAGAAATGGATATAGAGAAAAAGAGAGAATGAGAGAGAGAGAGAAAGAGAGGGAGAGGGAATAGTTTAATACTCTAGAGCAACAGTACTGTTCGTGATATATAGAACTTCAAATGTAAATTCCATCAGCCGCTGTGTCGTGACGTGAATAACTAGCTTAAGTGCGCTAAAAAAAAGGCTGCTCTTACTTGGGTAATGAGATCCCAATGTAACATGTACGTTTCATACTTTTCTTCTCTCTTATGCCGTCTCAATGGGCAAATTCCGTAAGCGCTGAGTCAGATCAACCACTGTTTGTCAGGGAACAATACTCTTGTTTGTCACACATTTGGCAGTGTTAATAATAAGATCTACCTATTCTTCAAGAATACATTATTTGTCCTCAGCATCTTAAATTGTTTGCCTGCTTTCTCAGGCGCATTTCATTTCATTCTTTTTCGTTTTATTTCGTTTTTTTTTTTCACGTGGTGGTACATGTATTAAAGACAGTTATCACAACCAGCCAAGCACGAACGTCAAGATTGGCGTAAGGAAATGGCCAAAGAATGTAGTACATAGAAAGAAAAAGAACATGAGTGAAAGGGGCACAGAGAGAGAGAGAGAGAGAGAGAGAGAGAGAGAGAGAGAGAGAATCGATTTATATCAACAAAAGCCCTAGTGTGTTATAATAAACCTGAAAAAAAAGGAGCTACATGTAAATAAAATCCAAATACTCATTAATATTAATCAATATTTCTAATATATCATATACAAATGTGAATAGAAATCCCACACTTGAATTTGCAAGCTGAATTTCGGCCCCACTCAGAGGGCCTACACCCCTTCCCCACCCCCCACCCCTCCCATGATTACAAACTTGTTCTATATACTACTAGTGAATGAGTGAACCATAGTTTACTTTAATCCTTCACACGGAGAGAGCAAAATCGCTAGTTTGTGACATTTTGCAGATGCATTTCTACATGGTTTAACTCTATTGTCCCGGACTAAATCTCTGTATTCTAAGTGTCACGAAGTAAGACAACTACAATGAACACGTCATGTTCTTTTTTCTCTCTTCGAGCACCAGTTCTACGGACAGCCGGTGGCTGAAAAAGGCAAAAAGAGCTAAAGAGTGCCACTATATTAAAAATGTGTTCATTAAGTGACACTTAGAGAACAGAGTATTATTATGGCTCATTCAGGTTAAGCCACGTAGAACTGTATCTGAAAAATGTCACGAGTGAAATCTTGTGCCCCAGAAGATGAAAACAGATAGAATCGTAACATTGTTCTGCACAAAATGCAGTATGCTTTGGTGATAGAAACACACATTATCATTATTACTTTTATTATACTTTACCCGTCTCTCTTAATATATTTTTCCCCCGGTGAATTCATGCATATTCTGAAACAAAAGCAACAAAGAAGAGCAAATTTTTCCATACATTATCCTCCGCGGATCTATCGGGCATTAAGCATGTTCCGTTCAGTGGGCGGTCAGCTGTGTGATATTATAAAATGAATACATATAAATGTAGCTGTCAGAGATATTTTACTATTATATAATTTATGAACAAGCACATGAAAAAAAAAAATGATATATTGTCTTTCCCATTTGTTATATAATATAAAATATAGTTCCTTTGAACAACCTAGTAGTTTTTGAGAACAGACGTACATCATCATGAGAGCTCCAGTGGACCACCTGGAATTTTAAATCATCATTCTCAAATAGTGGACTAACTGAATTTGTTAATCAGACCATCAGAATATCTTACTTCAGACTATGGATTAAAAAAAAAAAAAAAGCACCGAGTCATGCCTGATGAGTGAGGTAGTGTGAAGTCCCGGTTCAAAAGCAAAATGATACTCTTGTAATTGATATTCTCTACACAAACTGTCGTCCCTGTGTCGTGATGATGTCAACACGTGTGAGAGGTCATGTTGTTTAAGGACGTCTCGAAAGAGTCAGGGTAAGAAGCAGGGAGGCTGGGGAAAGAGTGGTGTAAATCGAATCAGGAAAGAAAGAATAAGTAAATCGAATCAGGAAAGAAAGAATAAGCGGATGAAGAGAAAAAACAGTTAGTTAAGCTAAGACGGAAAGCCAAGAAAAACTCAAAGGGGGAACAATGTTTGGGAAAAGAGGGAGGGGTGGAGGGAGGCGATAGGGGGACTTTTTTTTTTAACCCACTAGCAGAACAACAGCTAGATTCCGCCAAACACGGTATTAATGACCGTTCACGGTTTGTTTGTTTGTTTGTTTTTTTTAGGGGGGGGGTCAAGGACGAAAAGTGTTGGGGTAGGAAAAGGGAGGGGGGGTCTATAAACAAGTATGATAATGGTTGTCAAAGAATGTAACAGATTATCAAAAATATATGTGTGCAATTATGTCGGGAAAGAGCTGGGAAGCAGAAGACATATCAAGTTATGTGGTTGATTTGTTACCTGTCTATACTCAGTTCACTGGTTGTCTCGACAGAGCTGATTGATTAAATGTTTGATTTATCACCTAGGCATCAGAGTTAGAAATCCTCTCACAGTTCTCATAGTTAGTTATTCTCATGGTGCCAATATGAACGTAACTATTCATCGTTTGACAATTAAAATATTTATTGCTCTAAAGAACATTTGGGACTACCGGGTACTGCAATACTTCTTCAATAGTAAAGATAGACATTCAAGGCTCTCATAACACCTCCAATATAGAGCCTCTCCTTGTACCTAACGCTTAACGATTGCTTACTGAAATTTGTGGAGAGCTCAAGACCACACAACAAACAAAAATTAAAAAATACATAATACACACACAAACACACACATATATATACATACATAAGACAATATAGGCCTACTACAATTTTATTGTTGCGAATTTATGCAAGGTAAGTTTGGATTGGAAACACATCGGCGAGTAATCGATGCAACATGGTGCGCCAATGAAAAGAGGGATACTGTACACAAATACAACTTGTAAATTTTAAACATGCATCATCCTGCACAGAATACACACATTAAAACCACAAGGAACAGAATAGTGCGAAAAATTAAACAACAGCAAACAATAATACAAAAATGGCTGAATACAACACTCCTAATGGTTTGCAAAAACAGAAAATGAATGAATGAATACACTTGCATAGTGGCAGACATAACAGAGTGTTAAATGTGTACCTTCAATTGCAAGGATGAATTAATTAGTCATAGCTAATGGGTATGATAATTTCATCACTGCGTATCTCGCTAAAATATTATTGATGATATCACACAATATTGCTTCACTCATCAAAATATGTCATAACACTGATACTACTTCAAAGGCTAAAACTTCAAAGTAAGAGCAGCTCTATCAAACATATTTTAAAGACATCACGCCCAGGTGATAAGTCCGCGATAATAGCGCTAGGGAGTGTTGTCAGCATTGTAGGCCTCGCAATTTTAATCACAAACTGGACCATTAAGCATACAGACGAAAGTTGACGACCGAACAAAGTCGAGATTTATGCAAGTCTACTGAGCTAAGATTTTTCCTTAGAGCTATTTGTAGTGAATGACTGTTATTTGTAGTTGTTGTTTTGAAAAGTTCACTATTTCTCGTCTTTATCTTTCGAAAACACAAAGGACAATGTCCTTCTTGCTGGTTTTGCCACTTCAAGCGAACTAATCTGAAACAGTGTGTCCCTGTGAGTCTATGTCTATGGGAGTGGAGACATGTACTTCAGACTGTCTTAGTTTTCGAACACTTATTCAATCGAGACCTAATTCCGCGTTATTCAAAACATAATTCCATTTTAGTGGACAACGAATTAGTGAAATCCAGTGTTGTCGCCCACAAAATATTTTGATTTTAAATCATGTAGTTTCATCATTCTCAGTAAAGAAGCTGAATTTCTCTCTTTTGTGCAGTTATTCCACTGTCTACGTAAAGCTGGTCGACATATCCAACAATGCAAACCACCTTACCTAGGCTAGGGAGAGAGGCAGTGACACGGGGAAAAGGTACAATGACTGCGAATACTCTGACCCTGCACCGCGTGCTCTTTCTAATGTGTTAACCGTTTATAGGAATGGGAGTGGCTCCTTTCAAATCCTGACACTGAAGGCAGTAATATTCGGATGAGAGAGTTGGGTGTGTAGAAAAACGTGCTCTGACCATATACCGTCGCCAACATTACAGTGTCCCCCAACCATCATCCCTTCCCTTTTCAAATTCACGTACGTCGTCAGATTAGGCATTTGTAACCTAACAGCTGAAACATTTCAAAAACGAGGGCGGAAAAGGAGAGGGAGGAGGATCCAGCAGTTCGACATTACAGAAAGAAATGTCGGTTTGCAAACATTATGACAATGTATTTATGAGCATACCTACAAATTCCACAGCTACTGTAGTCTTGACTAGTCAAGTTTTAAATGAAAAAAAACCCTGATAATTGACAAGCTGCTGGTGTTGCTAGTGCGCGGTGGATGCTGCACTATCTTCTAGGTTGAATCAATGCTCCCCGTTCCCCATACTCTTTGAATGTTATAATGATGGGTATATTCACACATTCTTCAACCACTGTTGTCTTGACAAGCCAAGTTAAATACCAAAACTAAAAGTTGAAAAGTTATCGCGGCTGGTATGCCAGATGAATTTTGCTTGGACTACCTTATGGGTTGAATCCATGCCCTTTTCCTCATATTCTTTTAATAATTATGTTATGGCATTATTTGTCTTTCTTCGTTGATATCCAGTAACATATTTCTACTTGCTTCTGTCATTTCCAGGATGATTTTCCATCAAAATGGGCTGAACATGCGCAGCTGTAGTGGCATGGATACGCTACACATTATGGTTACTGTCACATTGCCATTTCTAGATTGCACTGTTTTCGCGAAAGCGCACTTATTAGAAAGGCCGTTCTCTGACCTGATGGACAACGACATAATGGTACACTAAAGAGTGCATATTCGTCATATAAATCAGTGCTTTATCTTAGCATCTAAAAAGCACATCCCTCAGGTTCCTCTCACTTGTTTGAAACAGACTGTAGACGAAGTGAAGGAGGGACAGCGCGCATGAATGGGACAGAGAAAGAGAAAGAGGGAGAGAGAACGATCGGTGAGGCAAACATAGAGTTCTAAGCAAAGGCCGTGCGTCGCCAAATAATGGACTGAAGAACAGCATATTTACTGGAAAGGAGGGGAGGGGAGGCGAGGAAATAGACAGAATGGGAAGAAGGAGAGAGGTCGGAGAACTGGATGAAAGAGGACAGTTATCGCCACGTTTAAAAAGCTGGCAACTGTTACGGTATGTTCGGTAAATATAAACGGCATTCACCAAAGTGGTTTGACCCTTTTGTTAGTGAAGGACTTTATGTCGCTTGCAAATGTTGACTGAGTCGGTGCGTGAAGGTAAAACGAATGGTTCACGCCGCAACATCTGGCTGTTCATTCATCAACATGTCAGACGTCACCGGAATGATACAACATGCAACTGAAGTCCTTTCCTTCCCCGGCTAAGGCACTGGTCAATATATAATATAATAACAATATATTATGCCACCCACATATTAGTGGGTACCCCCCCCCCCAAAAAAAAGTGTGTAAAGTAGGTCTAAGTACATTTCTTTCTCAAGGCACAAATCCGGACCATAGTGTCTATAGTATGTGAAAAGATTACTGTAGCACCGGCTACTGGGAAATCTCCCAGTCTTCATCTTGCAAGAACGTGTCTTGCTCTCAATCGTAGTCTGAAAACAGTCTGAGTCGATGAACAAAACGGGCGTTTGGTAGAATTCATTAAGGAATGGCAAGGAACAGTTTCAGGACACTACTACATTTACTGGTCCATATTCAGACATGTATGGGTGTCATATGAATGCTATTGTCTTGTTTCATTATAGATACTGCAACCGAAAATTCTCTTTGAATTCACTAGATTGTCAAGCTTGCGAGACAACAAAGTCTTTTCGACTAATTCCCGAGTAATTATGGCCGAGTCTTTGATTTTTCCTGTTTTAATCTTAGTAGCAAGTGTATGTTCATGTCGTAATGTTTATCTGATTTATGTCCCATTGAACAGATTCGAAACGAAATTCGCACGGAGCTATCTTTTCAATCGTTCGTGTACCGGATAAGTCTACCGGCTAATGAAATTCTTATAACACCCTTGTGTGAAAGGAAAGTGACAGGATGGGATAAGTTTGTTCCTGGTTGCCAGTATCCATGCGTCTAATAAGAAAGTGCTATTGGTGCGGCAATACAACACTACAAACACAATCAACTGGGCAAACAGATCAGAATGTATAAGCATTAATATATATATAGTCCATATATATATATATGGTTTAACTGGTTACAAAGGGGATCAAGCTACAGCTACCACCGGGCACAACGGATATAAAACTAATCTTGCTTTGTATCAAACATGTATTTTTCTTCCCCTCTACCTCACCTCTCCACAGTCAACACCCATGTAGAAACACACGTAATATATTTCGCACCGCCCACATAAATCTTGAGCCGTGGATCAGGAAGAAAATGACAGAGCCACAGAAAAGAAAAAGAAAGAAAGAAAGACAGACAGAAAGAAAGAATTTTGCATTACATAATGATCACCGCAATACATAAGAAATATGAATCAACTGTGAAATCGACGCAGTCAGGCCAGCTGAAGCCCCATTCACACGCCGAGCAGGGTCAACTGTCCTCTGATGTAATAAATATCAGCCTCATCCCTCTGGCCAGTGGCTATGTCGAGGACAGCCAAGATGCAGGCAGGTAAGTATCTCCTCATCTTCCCTCCTACCCCCCCCTCCTCCATTTTTTTTTCTTTTTGGTCTGTTTCTCCTTCTCATGTGCCCTCGGCTGTGTTCAAGCTCGACTGACCAGCGCCTATTTTACAGATCGTTGAAAGGTGAAACGAACATCGAATACGCAACGAGTGGAAGGGCAGGCAGACATTCCAAAGTTAGGCCTAGTAGCCCAAAGAACTGGTAATGACAAAGCGACGAAGTGACGGTTAGGCCAGTATAGTGACGACTAAACGGGGACGTTGATTTTAAAATTTAAATGCTCTCTACTTGACACAGCACAGATTTTCAAAAGATAATAAGTAAAAAAAAAAAAAAATTAATTGTATCATCTACATGTATTTCAACAGTAACGTGGTGAAAGACATGGGGGGGGGGGGGGGGACCTCCAAGTC
>JBCAUA010566715.1:904-16446 GCA_038406235.1 Peronia verruculata
CCCCCCCCTCCCCCCCCCCCCCCCCCCCCCCCCCCAGACAACAATGAAAATAATTGGATCTGGGCCTTTGTGACATTTGATCAGGCAAGAAATTAAATTTCAGCAAAAAAAAAAAAAAAAATGTAGAGATTTAACTTTCCAAAGCTTTCAAAGGTCACATATTTTAACACAGAAGAAGCGCTGAAAGCATATGGAAAAATCTGCATCTCTGCAGCAGGATGGAGGTAAAATTCAAAGGCTGACTCATGTCACTTGTTTTACGTACAATTCAGGCACCAAAAAAAACTTAGTGACTGTCCACGACATTGTCAGTTTTTAACAAGGAAATGTTATTGAAGTAATGTTATTCTCAACCTGCGTCGTCTTCCTTGAAGATGAAATATCATCCGAAACAGACAACTTTCTGATAGAATTGCAAGTATCAAACCAGCTTTCTACAGCATTCGATATATTGGGGTGGATTGTAGATTGCTAAATTTGTCTTACCGACCTCCTGACTTTAGCATAAGATACATCAGTCCAACTTTCTTTGGCATTCAGTGCATCATGACGTTGTTTTCCAAGGTTATATCGTTACCCCTCGTATAAACTTCCCCGTCGCACAAACTATACCACACTGACTCTCTGGTAGAATTCTATCACCAGGACAATGTTTTCCAAGGTTCCGTTAACCGATTCATTTTGCCAACTTCCTTGTGAAATCAGATATATCAAGCTGACTTCCTGCTACAGTAAGACACACGAAGGAACCATCTCCGTTCTGGCCATTTTCTATCTTGTTTTTCGTTCATCATTTTTAACATTGCAATACAACACGAACAACGAGTTGTTCTCCAGAAGAAATCTGATATCTAAAATTAAAAAAGAAATACTGTTGTGTTCAAAAGCATAACTGGGAATACAGCTAAATCATATGATTAGTAAGCAATCGCAAACTTGTTTATACAACCAGATTGCGTAACCACAGACTGATCATTTTCCAACATCATAATATATGTATGAAGCATATAATACGTGAAGAGTATCTTTTTCCCCATAACCCAAGTATGAACAAACGTGTGCTAACTGAAAGAGAATGCCAAAAATGGACATGCCAGTTCAAATATTATACTGGCTAGTCTCCAGGGACGTACATGATAGTTCATGAACACTTCAATCATCACCGATAAACTATCAAATGGTGGTGATGTATCTCGAGTCGGCCTTGTTCTGATGCTAGTCATAATATGCGGAAATGTCAGTATATTTTTCATGTGTACAGTATTTCATCAACTGTAAAAGGATTTTTTTGAGAGCAAAGTTTCGCCCCCCCCCTCCCCGCCTCCTATTTCTACAATCCACAAGACCCTTAAGCACCATGTCCTTGCGTCTTCCGTATAATTCGCCGGTGACTGGTTTGTAATAATACTACCGTATTAATAATAACAATAAATAGAGAGCATTTATATGGAGCATATCCCAGTACAGTATAGGCTCTAAGCTCTTTACAATCTATTATTACCCCGTCAGACCCAAAGGAGACACTCATGAACACTCAGCTTCCTGGGAAACATACAAGGCGGCTGCTTGTTAGGCGCTCAAATCCTTATCAATCTAATATCAATCACAGTCTATAGTCGGGTACCCATTTAAACCTGGGTCGAGTCAGGAAATTTGTCTTTCCCAAGGACAAAATGTCGGGACCAGGCAGGAATCGAACTTGAGACTTTATATCCCGAGTCCGACGACCCAACCGCTAAGCCACCGACACTACTACTACGCATGAAGGACGGAATACGCAAATAGCTATCACCATCACTTGAGTTCCTGCTATAATCCTTAGTCAGTACAGAAGCCACCAATTAACGAGCTAACGGCACCCTAGTGACCCAGGTCACAGACTCTAGACCAGACCAGACCCAGACACCGTATGAAATAAGAGCTCCTGTCACCAATCAATGACCGCCGGTTTTTTGGCTGGAGATTGATTACTTCAAGACAACGATCGCCAGAGGTCGCTGGGACTTAATAGTTTTTACTGTCTGAGTTCAGGTGGGCAACAAGACAAATCAAAAGGCTGTTCGGCCTGCACTTAGCAATGAGTATTTTCGAGAATGAGATCTTGAAAACAACAGACATTAGCAGATCTTTATACGGTATTGGATCGCAATGGTCCCGTGTTACTTTATGAAGTTTACAAGAAAACAATGAAGGTGAAGGATCTATATGCTAATGGTCTGTTAGTGAGCACTGGGAGTAAGCAGAGATTGCCGATAATCATACGCACAAATCAGCTGGTTTATGAATCTCACATGAAGAAAAGAACAAACAAATAATGGACAAGTGAGATGAGCACGTCTCTCTGAACGTCTGTCCTAATGTCTAACATGAGGACAAAAAATTACTAATATGGCCATTGTTCAAATCCCCAGATAATGATATATGTATATTATTGTCTAAGACACGAAATGGCAAACAAAACTAAGCAGGAAATATTATTAGGGTAAAAAATCCCAAAAAGCGCTGCGTCTTAGACATATTTTGTATCACTTTGTTTCAAAACTGAAATTTCTGTCGTCAAAGTAATTTTGAGTGACCGCTATTCTTCCAAAGATCACATGCCTTCCAGTAAGAGATTTATGCCCATTGGGGATTTGGAAAGTTTGAAAATCTGTCCTCGTGCATGCTATTCTCGGCTGATTTCAAATGAAAACGGTCAGCTGATGTCCGCCTAGTTACCATGTGCCCGCCTTACTCCTGTTTCTTCGTTCACATTATTTAAACCTTGTCTGTTTTACAGATCACAGAGCCGTGAGGGTGTCGGTGAACTTGCTTGTCTTTCGCTATCAAAGTTTTAGCTTTTACACGGGTTGCGGGTTTGTCGTAATCGTGTTAATGTGTCATTCAGTAAAAACCATATGAAAAAAAAACCAATTACGACGCATGATGTGCTCCAAAGCGCTTGCTCAGCCACTTCTTCCTGTGCATTTCTGGGAGGCTTCCTGGGAGTTTGCTTCATTTTTTTTTTCTTTCTAGGCACATTAATGCTGAACGACTAAGATATTCTTGTCTTTTCACAGTAGCCGTGAGAGAAAGAGTTCATCATCTTTGTTTCTACTTTCAACTCTCATCTACATTCAATTTCATTCCCAGACTGCAGGAAGTTAAGTATCTCATAATAAACAGATGAACCTTTGTCAAGACAGCGTGAAGTGGGTCGACTCAAAATGATTGATTTAAGTTTTGGAGCGGTTTTAAATTATAGATTATTCAAATTAAGTGATTTATCTGCTGACATATTACTTACTACTTTTTGAAATACATATTTTCTTAGCACATTTAGATCTCAAAACCCTGCATGAATCTGAGAATGATATTGTTTAATATAATAATATCATTCTCAATAAAGGTGTTAAATTGGTAACAGACTCAATAAAAATAAATAACATAAATTAGCATGAAATAAAACGAGAATCCGATACACAAAAATGAAAAAAAAAAAAAAAAGAACAAAGAACTAAAATAATAATAATAGTCTAATTATAATAAAATAGAAACTGTTGATTATTTTGTGAGTCAACTTTTAGGGACGCTTGGCTTTTTTTTAAGGCAACAACAAAAATGTGTGTGTATATATATATATATAATCGCAGCAGTCTCTTTCATCAATCGCCTTCCTACTCGCTGGCCTCGTGAGGAGGAGCTCTCATGCATGCTGCTCTCGTTGGTTACTTGGTATTCAAGGAACACAATGTCACTTTCACCACCCTGTAACTACAGACTGTCTGGGTAAAATGTGGTCAGTCTCGAGGTCAGTGGGTTGGCTGGGTGACCACGATGATATAAACCAATGCACGGAGTAGCCTTTCGGCGTCCAGACCCAAACCAATTCACTACGCAATAGGGTGTCACTGAATTCTTAAAAGCCAGTCCTGTGGACACAGCAATAGTCATATTTCCCCCTTAATACTTCCTCATTGTCTATATCTTCCCTTAAAATGTCCCCGTTCCCTTTTCCGTTCTTTCTATTTTAGTTTATAATCAACCGTTGTTGCCACGATGATATTGTAAGCATCAGCAATTCTATTCCAGTACCATGTTCTTAAACGAAACACACATTTTTTTTTTTTCTATGAAGAAGATGGCAGTGTTGTGGCCTATATCGCCATATTTTTTTCTGCTCTTCCTCCTATCTTTTTCTTCCCCCCCCCCCCCTTTTCTTTCCAAGCTTTCTTCTTCTTCTTTTTTTTTTTTTCTCCTTTGTCTGTGTGTGTGTGTGTGTTGGGGTGGGGGGGTGGCAGTATTTTTTGCACACTTTTTGGCTCGACAGTAACATATTAAACTCTGAATCGATGAACTGTTCCATTTCGCCTTGAAGCAAAAACAAACAAAACTCTCACATATGGAGTTCGAGTCTGTCGGTTACAACACAATGACAATACACGAAAAAGTAGATATTGTCTCAGGAAATATGTCTATGACAAGGCTCTCATTGTACAGCCACTTTGGCCATGACTCCGCAAAGATAGTACTATTACCTCTGCTCACCCTCTTCTGTGCGCGACATAACCTCCACCAGGAGGTTGAAAGACGCATATACAACGAAACCTAAATCTTCTGTGCTCATGCAATATTCATCGATGCTCTCTACTACAGCGTGACACCGTAAAAGCCTATTAAATTATTCCCTCGGCATAGTTTCTTCTCTCGCACACAATAACCCATCCTTGCTAAGATCAAACAAGACTTAATATGCAAAGAAACCCAACAGAAATCATTCCTCGCTAATTTTTGTTTCTCAGTTGGCACACACGCCAGAAGCAAGTAAAAAAAAAAATGCATAAAATTGAATGATCCTGAAGCAATTTGACGGTATAAACAACAGAAATAAAACATCCCCAGCTGTCTCATTTAGCTAGCATTTACAGCAAAAAAAGCTCAGAACAGCCATGTATTGCTTCATTTATTGTGAATTTGTATTGGCCCCAAAAGAATTTATACAGTGACTTCTGACATGTTTATAATTAGTATAAGTCTACAACAAAACCTGTAAATGGCTTATGGACTCCAAATCTGTGGCCATCTGAAATTTGGTACACGAATACTGTTGCATAAAGACGTGTTTTTACCTACACAAACTCCCCCACCCCCCAAAAAGCGTGTATTTTCTTTCTCGCTCTCTCTCTCTCTTTCTCTCTCTCTCTTTGACATTATTCTAAAAGGGAGATAATAACTGAGACCAGTAAATTCGCGAGGTGTTTGATCCCAGTTGTACGTTGGATACAATAACCCATTGTGTTAATGCTCTTCCGCCTCCGTTCGCAGAGCATCCACAACACGTTTTCTTTGAGTAACGTTCACTTTTGATCACCCAAAATGTCAACATCAAGGTGCGCACGCTGGCCATGGACTTTGGCCTGGAAAATATGTCAGGTTGTTGTTCATTTTAAAAAAAACTCACGCGAGGGGAATGGGTTCTCTACTAGTTTTGAAATAACGAGAAGAGGAAGACAGAGAAAGTGATGGCGAGAAAGTGTGAGTGTGTAATATGCTATGAGAGCAACATAGCGATAAGACGCATAAAGATCGTGCGCATATGTGTGAGTGAGCGAGAGAGAGAGGGAAAGAAAACGAGAGAACAATGAAAGTCTTTAAAAAGAAAGAAAGAAAGAAGGAAGGAAATAAATAAATAAATAGATAAATAAAGAAATAAATAAAGAAAGAAAGAAAGAAAGAAAGAAAGAAGACTGATCGCCAAAATGATAAAACCAGATGTCTGTCTGTCACAATTACGTTTCCACTGATGAATGGGGCCACTGCTGTTATATATTGGCGTAAATATATCTTTCCACCTAAGTATTCAATTCAGTCCATCGACGTCTGTTAACGAATTAAAAAAAAGTAGAACACAGATGAGGTAGAACACGGATGAAAAGTCAATAGCCGGGCAGGACGTTTGTTCATCAGAATTTCTTGTGCGTTTCCACGAGTTTTCCTGCTCAGGTGGAAATATCGATTCCCAAATGAAAAATGGACGCCAGCTTGAATGTCAGCTATCTTGATTACCTATCCCTTTTCATTATACCTCATTTTATTTTACTTTTACGCGCACCTAACCAGTTCATTTTGGCGAGCGGCAGAAAATAAGATCTTCCGCCCAACTTGACAGGCATGTCCCATGGGGAAGCCATATCGCTATGCCATCTTTTTTCTTAGGCCTTATTCCAAACCACGGGGTTTATGGCGGAGGGCGTATAAAAACAAAAACAAAAAGGATGTTTTCAAAGGGTGAAAAATACCGAAATCAAAGAGGAAAATTGCATGTATATCCGGATGCCAAGGAAGCCTCTGTATTTCAGGATTAAACCTCCATGTGTTACAGAGACCGATGTGGCCCAAAAACGCGCTCATCGTCCTTCGTTTCTGAGTTTGGTTCCTGATGACGAATAGTGTATAAGGAAGACCTCATCTTATGCCGATCGTTTTCAGATGTCCTCTGTCCTTTCTTGAACACATACAAAAAACGCCAATAAGAAGCTCCTTTTAATTCATCATACTCTATGGGGTAAATACAAACGAAAATGGCAGACTGATCTTTAAAAACAATTTAAAAAAAAAAAAAAAGCTTCGCTTTGAAATTTCGATTGATGAATCTCTTTTTTAACGGTAAGCCTGTTCAGCTGGCAACAAATGTTATAACCGAGGTTGAATCCTGACCTCTTACTGAGGCAACTGACAGCGAAATAGCTGAGCGAAATAAGCACGGCAATATCCAAAATAGATATTGTCTCAGGAAATATGTCCAAAATGATCGGATTCTTAATAATATATTAAACTTACGGCTGTTTCCGTACATACAAACGTTTAAAATACTCTGTACATCTACACTGGCGGCGTTGTAGTGGGAAAACTTAGCTTGGCCCTCCCTTCTGTTCCCGCCGTGGTTTTCATGACAAAACCTACTGATGACGTTTGATGAACATGGCTACAATAACACCCACATATAACGGCCTGTAGTTGTGAGTTCAGAAAATCACGCCTCCCTTGAAGAACCGCCATTATTCTGCTATGTTTCAAAATATATAGCATGGCAACTGGCATATTTAATTACGAATTCCATTCACTGTTGTTTTGGCTCGTCAATAAGATTTCGCCTTTATTTATTTATTTTTTTAAATTTTATTTATTTATTTATTTATCTATCGTGATCCCCGTCCCCGATCCCTTCCCCACGATATCTACATACACAAAAAACTATACGGAGATGCAAATGCTATGCAGTACACCACGGACGAAAATCCCTTTAATCCATGGCCATTTTGAGACGACTAGGGCGATCAGACTGAGAATGACTGATTCAGATTAGAACCAAAGCGGTTCATTTTATTTCTTTGCGTCTCTTTCCAATGTCTGCATAATTCAATATTTATAAAACTGTGGTATGCAATGAAGCTAAGTAGGTTATTGAAATAACAAATGCGATAATACGCGAGTGCAAGACCAGCGTTAGAACTCTCACGGGAACTTTGTATCCTATGTACAGTTCCTCTTTTTCGTGTCACTCCGTTTTGTGTTTAATTCTCGAGAGATAAAAGCGGCGATCAAGCAAATCAGCTGTGAATACGCCTGGGAATAAAACGGACCAGAAAATGTATTACTCTTAATTCTGCACAGAAACCCGAGCTGGTGCCGTCGTTGGCAATTATAATTCATATGTGTGGAATGATATGCCACAATGTGAGACCGTAAAATACGGTGAGCTCTGAAGTTCAGCTCGCAGCAAACATTGCCTACTCTATTTATTTGTTGTTCATAATATCGTAAACAATTACAAGTGGGAAAACAAGGGGCGGGTGGGGGTGGGGGAGGGGATAGAGAGAAAGAAGAGAGGTGGAGAAAAAAAAAGTACATTTTTGTGACGCAGAAAGCAGACTGGTAAAAAAGATTTCATGACATAATGCTATATCAAACTAGTGCGGCAATCACAATAAATTTGGCTTTGATTTCCAGGCCACAAACTGACACATTATCGCGTTCTCTGTCGATGCCCCCCCCCCGCCCCAAGCTTTGCCCTCCCTTTTCTATTTCCTTATTACAGCCTCTGCCCGCTGACCCCCCCCCCCCAAACCCCAGCCTCCTTGGTCTCAATAAAACAATTGCCCTATGTTAAGTACGTTCTACAATTAGGAGGGACGCAGACTTTTGGAAGTGTCCTCGACACACCAAGCCAAAGGACATTCGACAATCTTTACATTAAGCCGAACAAGAGAAAGGGCATAGCACACCATATTTCGTGTCGAAAAATAAATTAAAAATAATTATAAGAATTAAAAAAGTGAGCGACAAAACAAAAACCACAACAACCAGTACATGTAAAGATAATCTCTGCTTTCTTGACAGTACCCTTAAAAAAAAAAAAAAACGAAATCACACCGATTCACAGCTCTATATAGCATCTGGGACTGACAAATAAACACAAAGGCAAACAACATTCATGAATCTGGATCTTTGTTTCTCTGCTGTCAGAATGCTTCTCATTCCCTGTCGATTTTTCCTTTTTCTGTCTCTCTTTTTTTCGGCCCTTTCCCTCTTTCCGCTGAGACAGTGACTGAAAAGTCCCAGCCAGAGGGCGACAATTTCATGCCAAAGTTAATTAAAAAAACTAGTGCTCTCTTCTAGGCCACTAATGAGCCTTTACGTTCCCCAACAAAGCAGTCATCACATCACATGAGATCGTCCATCTTTTTCCCCCCTCTCTCTTCCTCCCCCCCCCCCCCCAAACGCCGCAGAAAATCTAGCAAACTAATGAAATCTTGAACTGACTCATCGTTGGACCTGTCTGAGAAGGCTCTCTGTAGTTACCCCAGCCTGATAGAGCCACTAACAGCCACTACTGCCTCTTTTTGTCTCCCACAGCTCTTGTCTCTATCGCTCGTTCCTTTCTGCTAGATGCTCCCCGTCATTCTTCAGCAGTCTCATAAAAGCTGAACGACGGATCAGGGATCACAAGACTTAGATCTACCACACGATATTAGTCTGGCGTCCCTAGTGTTTCAGAGACATTGCTCATTTCAACCCTATTCTTCATGTCCTACTTGCAACAAGATCAGGACCAGTAAGTCATTTCAGTATCAAGTCTCTGACACTACATGAATGATAAAATGCTTTTCTAAAACTTTCCTTCTCTATCCCTCTGTCTGCTAGCGACATATCCAATAAGTTTAGATATCATTCTAAACTAGAACCAGTGAGCCGGTTTCGGCACAGGTGACAAATTTTACACTGGGTAACCCTAAGATTACTGACCTTGAGAGGACTGGAATTTCTTCTATTTTAACGGCGCATCAGCATGGTCATGGCTATGTTGCTCCGACCACGGCTGTAAACGTTTAGCGGGTTAAAGGGTATAATTATCAAACGATGTGAATAAATTGGATGACCAAAGAATGTAAAAAGAAATTATTAAAAAGTGATATGAGTACTGCACTGTTTCACAAAGTGCTGGATAAGTGATCAACTTCAACGCAGGATGGATCACAAAGGAATTGTTCAAATACTCTTGGCAGTGAAAGGGTTAAGTTTCTTTCGACAAAGATAAGAAGACCATTATCCACCAAAGACTAATGGGCAACTTCTCATCTTCGTCCTCTTATTTTGCTGTATCCATTATGGTTATTAGTTGTATGATATCAATTTGTTATACATCAAGTTTTTCATTCTTTTTCGCTTTTATTATTAAAAGTATTTGACTAGTTGCCGGTGAACATGCTAAAAGATTGTAAGGCATTTAAATAAAATGAATATATGTTGTACTATGATTTTTTTTATCGATGTTTCTAGTCTGGTTCATTTCTATTTCATTTCTTTTTGTAGTCACGTAAGATTTGCTTCCCTCCAACGACCTGACTCTACTCCTTTGTGGCTATCATCTCTTAGAAAAGTTTGTATTGGCCCATAAGAAGTCCGGAAACTACTTGATTAGTAAACAACAACAACCTTGTGGCAGTGCTGTCGGGAAAGTTGACACAAATAATACACTAACAGAAATCCAGCCATTCAGAAAATATCTCTCATTTGCTCATATCTTTTTAAGTTTTAATATAAACTTCCCCTCTTCACAATACATTGAGGCAATCTCATTATACAATAGTTACTAATGCTGGGCATAAAAATGACAGTAAAACAAACAAACAAACTAGAAAACTTCGTATTCCGTGCTCCCAATGAATTTAAAATGGTTCTGGTTACGCTCAGGCAAAAAACTCTTGAGCAAAGCCCCAAAGACATGAAATCAGACAACGGAGAATTCTGAGCTTAGGATCCTCTTAAATAAGATTTACACAGATGAAATTTAATCCCATGAGCAAAGCCTCCTCTTTCAAATCCGGTCCCTGACGGCAGTGCAATTCACGTAGGCGTCGGATATTTAAGAGCTCAAATGGCACACTTCCCGCGTCACTCCAAAATTTTTCAAAACAAAATGAGTATGGGTTAGAGGAAATCATGAATACACCGACGCCCAATACAAGCAGGTTTATATGTCATAGTTGAATATTATTCGAGAAGACTCTATGCACTGACTTGATAACTAACTGTTCGTTTGCTGCATGGAAAATCTGAGCGTGAGAGTTATGGAAATTCATCTCTGCTTTCAGCGATTGGTTTATCAAACTCAGACAATGCCTCTGAGGTTGAGTCCGCTACGCTCTGATGCTATTCGCGATATTTTTGTCCACATGCAAGTGTGAAAGTATCTTTCATGTCTATATACTGTGCCTCATCGGCAGTGAATGAGACTTTCCTTCTGAGACAAAATATCCTTTAACTTATCTAATCCTATCTTCTTTATCTCATCTTATCTTGACTGACGAGTCACTGGGGTTCAAACCAAGGCAAAGACATAAAACGATTCTTTGTCTGGATCAAAGTAAAAGATGCGGAAGTGTCAAGACGGGCATTGACGCCATACAACAATCTAAACCAAAGTTCAACAGGAATCCAAACCAGGCTGGTTCGATTCCTCAAACAACAAAATCTAAATAAGAAAGGGCACCCTGGTTCCAAAAAGGTTGATGTCTGCCTTTTGATGGTAGTGTCGCGGATTCGAATACCTCCGGGAGAAAGATAAGATTAACTTTTTGTTTATTCCTTCAGCCACTCTACAGTTCCTTGGTTTTTAAGGTTGGGCAGCCCAAGATCTGATGTTCTCGGATACGCGTCAAAACATTTCTGGGGTCCCGTCTAGTTGTATCCACGTTAAAGAAGTTCTGGCACTTAAAATTTGATGAAGAAAATGCATAGAAATCGCTAGGGAAGAAAATCCCCCAAAATTCCACATTTTTTCGCAAAAAAATTCTTCTAACCAAATTGGGCACGCCTTTAAAGAAGAGATAATCCTACCCTTAGAACTACATAACCCTTAGCATACATAATAACCATATTTTTCATTTAAACTTTACGCAAAAGTGTGAATCTCTGAGTACGTTGAAGGCACTGATTTCGAGCTCTTTTAATCCTAAAATGGGATAACAAACAAAGTGAAAGTACTGTAAATGAACCGCTAGCAAAATCTGAACAACAGTTGGAAAATAGGCATTTTCGACACCGTTGGTAACTTCAGCATGCCACGTGAATTACTTTCTAGCAAATCAGCGACGTGTTTTTTGACAAATCTTTAACTCCTGAACTGCCAGGTTTACAGTCGCAAGAATATTATGACATAATTTCAATAAGCTTTGATGGGGTCAATGAATTGTTGGTAGAGCAAAAACAGTATTTCATTAACTGAATGAATACTTGACTGTCAGGAACCAAAAGACGTCATTGCATACAAACCAAAGTAGAAACCACAAGGAACTTGCAGTAACCTTCTTGCTGTGAAGGGGTTAACAGGAATGGGTGATGTTTCTTCCCGAAAGACGGGCGGGTGAGGTGAAGACAAGGGTTCTTCCAGCATCTTCTCCAGGAAGCAGAGAAGAGCCAACGGATATCCTCAACATTTCCGCAGCTTAATCTGATGGAAACAATTTATAGGCCAGAGCGCTGCCACCAGACCTGTCATCCATTTTCATGTCTGATAAAATATTCCACATTTCCCGGATGAAAAATGAGCTGTCACGACATGCATGAAAAAAAAAAAATAATAATAAATAAATAAAATACACTGGTCTTTTGATGAAGTTGGTTATTTGTGGAAAAGATGTATAAAATAAAGGGGGAAACCGAAAATTGTTTGTTCCTCAAAGTACAGAAGGGTATAGAAGGGGAAGAAGCATTAGATTCTTTCTCCAAAGAATCTGAATCTGAAAAGATTAACTTTTCGTGACTGATCCAAAACAATGGAACATTTAACCTTGAATCCTGATGAATAATGCAATTTTTGCCCATGGTTCTCTTGCAGTATTATTATTATTATAGTTTAGGGAAACAGCCTCTCGCGAGATACAGCTACATTAAGAAGCCAAGTACAGTTATAAATATGACCGATTTATAGGATATTATTATCTAGCTTGTCCAAATTTTCCTCAAGGACAACAAATCAATGATGCCAACAACAAAGGTTTTGTTTCTGTTTGTTTTGCCTTCATGTGAACAAACGTTTCAAAACTGAGCTCAATATACATTGGTAATTACATGTTTGTGAGTAATCAATGGTATTCCGCCACGGTAATTGCCAGACTGACGTGACGTGAGCATAGAAAACAACTTTGATGAGCCTGAAATAGACGATGCAAATCAAGGGAGCTGGCCATATAAATAATAATAATAATAATAATAACAAACAAACAAAAAATGCACAAAGAAAGAAATATTAACAGAAAAATCCGGATCGTAGCACGCAATGGCAGAGACGTGAGGCAGAGATCATACATTTTCCCGCCAATGATACACTGGACTCAAAGGATTTCTCTTTAGGACTCATGAGCTTGATACCCCCCCCCCCCAAAAAAAAAAAACTGCAAGCGTTATTCTGGATTTAATCCTACAAATGTATCAGTATTATAATGCAAATAAATAAAAATACAAAAAAAAAAAAAATACAAAAACTGCAGTTTAGACGATTTTTAAAAAGAACAAAATTCATCTGTCTGAAAGTCCATTTGTCTGTCTATCTATTTGTCTACTACGTGCCAATCTATCTCCTATCTACCTAGTTACTATTTAGCTAGCTATCTACCAATCATCTTCCCCCCCCCCCCCCCGCCCCTCAAACCAACCGACCCCATGAACACGTCAGTCTGTCTCTTCCTATTCCATTCAACGATATCACACGGCGGCAAGTGTGGACATATAGCAAAGCTCCCTTTCTCGGTCATTCATTCCGTCTATGGCAGTCCCGTGTCCCCCTCAGACAGCCGCAGCGCCTCAGTGACCGAATGACCCCCAACGAGTCGAGATGGAGACTTTCCGAACCTGGACTATCATAGCCATCTGGCAACTGATCCTTTTTCATTTGGGATTTCTTCATTTGGATGGATAATTTGATTAGGGTGATGGGCAGGCAGGACGGGAGGTGGGAAGGAAAGATAGAAAGCAGGATGGAAGGAGCTAACGGAAGGAAAAAAGGATGGAAGGATTGAAAGAAGGCAAGAGGAAAACATAGGAGGCAGGATGGAATGAGCTAAAGGAAGGAGAAAAAGGATGGAAGGATTGAAAGAAGGCAAGAAGAAAAGTTAAAAGGCAGGATGGAAGAAGCTAAAGGAAGGAGGGAACGATCGAAGGAAGCTGGGTGAAGGGAAAGAGCTAAAGGAAAGATAGAAGTAGGAGGATATAAAGAAGGAAGGAAAGAAGGGAAGGAAAAAATGTAAGAGGAAAGGACGGGACAAAAGACAGAAGGAAGGAAAGATGCCGGGTAAAATGAAAGTACTAATTAAAAAAGCACACGGACATCTGAAAGAACAGTTTGTAACTGTCCATGAAAATGTCAATGACAAAATAACACCAAAGACAAAGGTAGACAGAGAGAGAGGGGGGAAAAAAGCTTGGAAGAGAAAGAAAGAAAGAAAGAGAGAGAGAGAGAGAGAGAGAGAGTGACACAGACAGAAAAGAGGAGAAGATGAAAAAGAGAATGAGAGAGGACGAAAATGATAGGCAAATATTGATCTGTGTTGTATAATTATCAAGATCGGAATCGGTAACCGTCTAGGCAAGCTAGCACAAAGGCAAAGGCATTTCAGCATTTATTGTCCTGATGATCGAAACACTGCCTTAGCTTGTTGAGACAAAGTTAGACGATGACTTCCAGAAACACAATATTCTGAAGAAAAAACAAAACCAAAGAAACAGAATTCTTATAGACCGATTTTGAAACAAAAACTGCCTCTAGACTGACTTCTGTCTCCCCCCTCCCTTTTGTGTTTATCTTCTCTGACAACACCAAGAAAAGCAATGAATGAATGAATAAAAGAAAGAAAGAAAGAAAATGAATGAATGAATGAATGAACTATCTCCCATGTCACTTCTTCCCCGTCCTCCCAAACTTCTCATTCTCCAGGACACCCCGTATCTTAAACAACCCATTCCATGCAGAACAGAAGAAAAATATGACGATGTATTCCCGGGAGGAAAAGTATGAATATGGATATTAAAAGCCAATCTGGACGGCCCCGACCTCAATTTCCAAGGTTAACAACTCGCGGGATAATGTACAGGGGTGTACATTATCAACGTCAATGAAAAGGTTGATAAGGTAAATCATCACACTTGTATTCCTGGCACATATCAACGCTTCATTCTGAAACATGTGCATAGCACGACGGTTTCATTGCACAGCAAGAAAGGCTACGCCAAATAGTCATGAAATCTTTCTCTAACGACAATACAGTCACCTAAAATAAACTGTTTTGAACAATACAACCGAACGAAAACGATGTCAGAGACAACAATCCATATCAACGCCGTGTTTTGAACCATCATGCAGATGGGAGTTCTGGTTTGACAGCATAGCAAGATACGATATTACCATACCGTCCGGACCCTATTTCTAAGGGCAACAACGCCAATGCAGAGACTGCCTTGGACACTTCGAGCATCAACAACAAAAGTGATGAAAATAAATAAATAAATAATAATAATAATAATAATAATCTATATACAGAGTGCATTCTCATTGCAGACATAGAGGCTTCAGTATGAACTATATACTTGTATATGCGCCATACTGGTATCACTTCACGAGCTACATCAGTCAATCATGATCTTTCCCCCGTGAAGACAACGACTCTCCCAGTATTTCTGTCCTGAACATCAGTACCATATGAAAAGGATGAAAGACATAGCATTACAAATGCATACAAACACACTTTTATTGTGTACTATGCTCGTGCACTGCACGATAAACTACGGCCGGATAAGTCCAGAACGCTGCACCTAAAGAACGACAGCGACTCCCAGCAGAGCACATTACTAAAGCATGAAAATGAGAAATCATCGCATGTGCACACTAGCAACGTCTCATTTTGACTTGTCTGCACGGCATCATTTAGGTCGGCGTCGTTTAGGTCCTGACCGACATGATTAGGTAACAACAACGATCCTCAAAATATGGAATGTTTACTTCCGGA
>JBCAUA010566825.1:0-16445 GCA_038406235.1 Peronia verruculata
GAAAGAAAGAAAGAAAGAAAGAAAGTAAAATAACGGGGGGGGGGGGAAGATTTTTAAACATACGAAGAGCCAAATTTATGCTTTCCCATCTATATAGGGATAAACTTAGCTGAGAATGGAAATTCCCGCCTAAAGCTGTGGCCTGGCCCGGGAGGGCAGAGATCCTGGCCTGTCAATGATGACAGATGACAGAACTGGAGGGATCAAAGCCACCAGGATTGGACGGACACCGCCTCTCCGACACACAACTGTTTGGACTGACCACGCGGCAGGCAAACACGGACAGCGGGACCAGGAATCTGTAATGGCCGGCACGCTCCTCCAGGGAACTCACAAACGTCTTAGCGTAGACCGGAGCGCAGGCCAGATGACCTGCACGGCATATCAACAGGCTCACTAATACTAAGCAAGACAGGGCGAGACACAACAGGAGACAGGATAAGATCAGATTAGATAAGACAGACAACATGAAATAAGAAAACAGATAACATAATGTACTTAAAAGACGACATAAGATACATAAGCTAACATAATATACATGAGATAACAAGATATACATAAGATAATATAAGATACTTGAGACTGCCACGATGAGATAGATACATACGATACATAAGACAACAAAGGATAACATATGCATAAGATACATACGGTATCCAGTAACATAATACATGTATACATAAGATAAAATAAAATAGATAAGATAACATAAGACATATAAAACAAGATACGGCTGCTAAGATAAAATAAGAATGAGGTGGGAGGTCATGAGATGAGATAAGATAAAGTAAAACTCGACAAGACGAAGAATTTGACTGTTTGTCTCTCAGAAGCTGGCACCGGTACCAATGGCGGCTAATTCTTTGATTGCTGAAGATCGAAAACCAGCCTATGAAACAACTGTCTCCCCTAGAATGTCAAGGATGACGCTCCATGGGAGGCACCCTACCGATGGCGGGCTTACACCGCCGGCAGTGGGAGCAGATAAATCCCGGATTCCGCGGGGGCGCTCAGGGGGATAAAACTGTATATCAGATGTCACCATAGAAACTGTAATTTACATTTTGGAACTGTCATTAAAAGGGGGGACTGGCACTATAGCCCTGCAAACGTATTTGTGCCGATTGAAAGTTGATCTGGATTAATCATCAGTGCTCTAAAATAACTTTCGTTAGATCAGGGTAGCAAAGATAACTGCAACAGGATCTAGAAAGGGTACCTGTTGGAACACACGGCGAGCTCCTCAGCATTGATAAGATCAGGAGGCTAAAATGATTCGGTCATATCACATTATTATGAGGAGGGAAACTAGGAAGAGGAAGTAGATAGAAGTTGGGAAGATAACATCGAAGAATGGCCAAATCAGCTTTCACCAAATTCCCGAGCATGACAGAGGACAGGAGCGAATGGAGGAGAACTGTCAAGTCGACTGCGGTATTCCTACAGCACCCTCCACCCTAAGTCCACTGGTGATTCACGGTAAAGACCGAACATATTTTTCGCTTTCACTACCCCTGCGGGGTATATAAATAGGTTCTCTGCTTCCACCTGCAGGCACCTTATTATTTCGACCACATAGCACAATAGTGTTATGTTATTTTTTGACCACGGTTGTGGACAGCTGAGATAACCACCACTACAGGAGGTTCAAAAGCTTATAAAAACCATTACCAATAACCTGCAGGCAGTGTACGCCCGCCATCGGTGAGGTGTCTCCCATGGGATGCCACCCTCGACATTCTAGGGGAGACATCTCTTCTCTCTCTCTTTCCCTGGTTCATGTTTTTTTTTTTTTTGTTCTTCTTCTTCTTCCTCCCTCTCATCTTTTTGACGTGTAAACATATCTTACCGTGTTTGAGACAATATAACGGTAATAGTGCTAATGTGTCGTTAAACCCCAACACAACAGCCACCTCCAAGCTGTTTATCATTAACAAAACTGTCAATCTTGGCTGTCGCGAGTTAAAGGGCCATCGTCGTTTCCTCGTGGATCGTGGGAAGAGACAAAATGAGAGCCAAGGGGGATTCCCACCTGTCTCTGCGTTAGCCCACCGCTCCTCCCACAGGTGGTAAGCAGATTAGCTGGGACAACACAAAGGCTTGTGTTCAAACTGTGATCGGGGCTTCAGCCACTGGAGGTCAGCCTGAGCTTTGACCACCGCTGATTCTTCAATCCCACCGCCCCCTCCCCCGTTCCTCCCCATCTCACATTGTTCAAATGTCTCAATGTCCAACTTTCCTCGGAGCTGGCCAGCGACTCTGACAAGATTAGCCACTACTCCTATAGTTTGTACAACACAGACTAACGCTCTGGCTAAAAAGGGGAAAGATGGAAAGAGAGAGGGAAAGAACAAAAGAAAGAAAGAAAGAAAAAGAAAAAAAGAAAGAAAGAAAGAACGAACGAACGAAAGAAAGAAAGAAAGGAAGAAAGAAAGAAAGAAAGAAAGAAAGAAAGAAAGAAAGAAAGAAAGAAAGAAAGAAAGAAAGAAAGAAAGAAAGAAAAAGCCCTTTTTGGGACATACTTGTGCACAATACAGCTGGCTTTGCTTGTAGAATCACAAAATTCATGATGTAACCACAATGCGTTGAGATAAAAATAATTTGATAATATTATCATACTGGTTCACCTTATCATTTCCTGAGTTTTGTTGAAAAAATCACAAGGTTCCCTAGCTTCTCTCTCGCGCTCTCTCTCTCTCTCTCTCTCTCTCTTTGCCTCACGCACTCGCTCACACACTCTCACTCATTCACTCATTCGTTCACTCACTCAGTCTCTTCCTCTCACTCACTTATTCATTCGTTCAATCAATCGTCCACTCACTCTCTCACTCGATCACATTCTCACTCGTTCACGCATTCATTCACTCACTCACTTTCATTCACTCACATACTCACTCACATTCACTCTCACATTCACTAGTGTAATGCGCTCGTTATTATGCTCTGTCAACCTAAACCCATCCCAATCCGTCACTCATGTACGCATTCACTCACTCTCTCTCTCTCTCTCTCTCTTTCTCTCTCTCACTCAACGCATACAAATAAATTCGCAAACATGTGAATGTTCTCTCTCTCAGTCAGACACAACTTATACACATAACACACATACATGTGAATTTTCATCTCTTTCATTCACACACACACATGTACTCAAGGCATACGTATAACATACATACATGTAAGTTTTCATCCACACATGTATAACACAAACTCGTAGCTTCTTAGTGACAACTTTTTTTTTAACGGATTCTCCTACCTGCCTACCGAAACAGTTAACTAAATGATGAAAAACCGGGGGCATTATGTGTAGAAGTTAATATACATATATATGACATATAAAAGTATTAGTTTCCCTACTGAAAGAAAAACACGATGGTAGAAATCATGATTTTTATGCTCCCGTCTGAGTAAGCTACGAGGGACATATTATTATTCAGTCAGTTAAGAGGTTCAATGTCCTGATGTCCGGTCTTAGGATCTACACATCATACATGAGTAAATGTAACCTAATCTGTGAAGGGTTAAGTACACAGAAGCTCAGAGCCCGGACTTCAGTCAGAAGCCCAAAGTAAAGTTCCCTATTACCTACTCAGGAAAGTTTTGCCTTTCAGGGAGAACCTGATGTAGGCCTACCTAAAGCAGGAATTTAAGGACCAGGTGGAGTTTCGTGGGCGTGGTGCTCGGAGATAAAGGAAAGGGGAGGGCTATGTTTTAACCTTGTGGGTTCCATGAGAACTCTTCGATTCGTCAGACACGACTGAGGTTCAACATAAATACGATGTAACGCAGGCCCACACAAATCTGATGTGTTTACTGAACATTGGTCAGTGCTAAAAGTTCACAGTTATGATATTATCCTTTCTGCGGTATGTTATGACCCAGATTCCTTTTCATCACCATTTCACAGGCTGACGTTATCACATTTGTCGCTCTGGACTGTAGAGAGTTAAGGGATATTCCGGACTGAGAGGTCCTGAGGGACGCTGTGAAAGTAGGGCGTGAACGAAAGAAAAAACATCATTATTTGACGATACCACGAGAAGAAATCTCTCCTCCAGTCCTGATATCGAAACCAGAACAACGTCCGAGGGCTTGAACTTTGGGATAATTGGCGCACTGATATCTCTCTGGCTGACCTTAGCTATAAGCGAGGTTATCATTATCACTGGCCGTTATCTACCCATGATGTATGGTATGAGCACAGAGCTCAGTGTACTTTAAACACTTGCATTCAGGGCTTGTGTCTCTCTCTCTTCACAGTTCAAGCCGGTGGGACATTTAGATTACATAGTTAAGTTTTTGTATACACCAAGACATTAAAGTTCCCACTTTTACATGATATGACTAACACGCGCACGGCACATATGGTTTCAGTGTTGTATAATATATGTATTACTGCGTTATCTGTCGATCTTGAGAAAGTAAGACCGTCCCCGCTTTAGGTGCGTGTTTGTTTGTTTGTTTGTGTTGGGATTTAACGGCACATCAGAACGATCACGGATATATTGTGCCAAACAGAAGATAGAAGCGGGACAGGAGACAGGAGCAAGGAGAGAGAAAGAGAAGAGATATCACCCTGGAATGTCGAGGATGGCATTTTCATTGGAGATGTCCCACCGATGTCAGGCTTTCACCGCCTGCAGGTGGGTGCAAGAACCTTCTTATATGCTCCGGACCCCCGCAGGGGTTTAGGTGCCTGTCTAGTTTGATCAGAAGAAAATGTTTCGGTACAAATTTAGAGTTTGGAAATTTCCACGAAGACAAGCAGCCTACTCTTTATCCGATTTTTAATTGCAAAGCGTTTTCCAACGTGTAGAACGCACACACGGGATTTCCAAAACATATCCGAGAAGGCTAGACATCAGATTCCCTATCTATGACGCCGAAGACCGTTGAGTCACTGAAAAATAAAGTCTAATCTTTCCCATTCCCCAGCAGGGCTGGAACCCGCGATGGTTTCATCGAAAGGCAGGCGCCAACTCCTCGGTCGCGACGCACTCATGACATCTTCCCGTACAGAATAATTCCATGTAATTTTCTATGATCACGATGTACTGTTACAGAGATTGGCTCATGGCGTGTTCTTTGCAAGAGCTGTCGTTACATTGGGTCTTAGATACTAGTCACTTTACAAACAAGAAACAGTAGATGGGAAACAAAACGGAGGTGGGCAGAAGAAAAGATGGACAGACAACATGCAGGAATGGACAAAGGGAGCTTTTGTGGTGATCCAGGCCCTCGCCCACAACCACAAAGGATGTGGAAAATAAGTGCACAAAGAGGTGCCCCCATGATCTCATATGAAGTATATAGTTGACAGTCCACGCCGAAGTGGCAGTGTAGTAACGTCGGTACTGTACCACTGTAATATATAGGCTTTGGTAAGTCATTCAAACTCACATATAAATGAACGCATCTTTGACCAGACTGATCCCTCGACACTTCTTAATTTATACTTCAAGTCTAAATGCATGTACAACACTGGTCGCCTTAAAACTGATTTATATTCTACTACTACTAATGTTATAATCCCCTGTCATAGTGAAGTTCAGTACTGACTCCTAGATGTGACCGCGTCTTCGTGAATTTCCTGGACTTTGACCACAGCATTCGCATCCACGGCTACACTTCGGGCTGGCAGTGCGCATGCACATGTATACCTGCCCCCATTTAGTTCCGCATCTTACGCCATGGAACATCAGAATCAGTGGCGCTCATGGTATGCAATATTGGGTTAAATCCAAGGGCTTATTCTTTTTAGTGTGTGTATGGGGGGGGGGCGATTTGGTGGAACGATTTGATAATGTTTCGTCAGTAAGGGTACCATACAATTCTTCACTTCAGCTTAAGAATCTGTGTTTAAATGGGTTGCTGTGGTACTGCTTCAGTTACCATACCATCGAATCCTTGCTTGTTGTTCTAAAACAACCGCAAAAACCTTCCAGACACCGTCACCATGGCGCTGTGACATCAGCTACAGCCCAGAGTTTGAAGAAGACGTATTGCCAAACAGTGGCCGGTTAAATATTATACAGGGTGTCCATAAAGTCTCGTTACAATTTTAGAAGTTTAGTAGGCCTACATAGGCAGTTGACAGGTTTTGTTAACAAGATTTGTTCTAATGCAATCAGCGTTTGTATAAGATTTTTTTTTTTTTTTTTAAATCTCAATTAACATACCTCTAATTGGGGGCACCACTGGTTGCACGAAGCACACCAAGACGGTTCTCTATTTCTTTCCATGTTGCCTGTAGCATAGCCTTGTTGAGCGAAAATGGAAAGAAATCGGGTTAGTCTTGATGTGCTTCGTGCAACTAATGGTGCCCATCAGAGATGTATTAAAGAAAAACTGACAGCCACTGATTGCATTACATTAAAATAAATCTAGTTAACAAATCCTGTCAACTGCCTCTATGGACATCCTGAATATAATTTCTTTTCTTTGCCATACTAGTAACACCGCCAGTTCGCAGTGTCGGCCTGTCTTTTAATGCTACACATTCAGCTCAACCGATCTATACATACGTCGTTCTCATCTGACAAGATATATTACTGGAAATTACTCTGTCTTGTAATGAGCATGTATATCGATTACCACCGATAGATTTTCGGTACAGCCTGGGTCCTGATTACAATAGGACAAATGATAAAATATCACTGCCCATAAGGGTCCGGCTCGAGAGCAATGTATCCCCTTTATTTTCACATCAACGCTTTTTAATTAATTAATTAATTAATTTTTCAATACTTAAACACTGGTTCGACCCCTACTACAATTTTATTTTTGCTCAGGCAGGTCAATTGCTCAAGAAAGAAGACAGTGATTTCCCCCATACATTACTGCATTGGGAAAAAGTACTGTAAAGTACCGATGGCAAAAACTGCTGTTCCTATTTTTGGTCAGACTGGTTTGACATTGCCGCGGACAACAGAAGACTGAGCGCTGTGGAGATCTTTGTGAGTGTCTCCTGCATGGCATCCCGATGACATTTGTCACGGGAACATTGATGATCATGATGACTGTTGTTACTGTCATAGCTGCTATCGTTGCTCGTAATGTCAGAAATGATATCAACTCGCTGACCTCCAGAGCAATAATATGCCAGCCTCACAACAACACTGTAAGGGTCACGGGGTCAACATTTTCAAGTGGTGCCAGCCAACATCCGGCTTGCCTGCTGGGTCACTTTGCCCAGCTCCATTACTTGAGGAATATAATAATATTATTGCCTTGTTATTTTACTGCGCAGAAAAAAAAAAGAGAAAATCAAGGGTCAGTATTATTGTTTCGGAGCCCAGAGATTAAACAAAGAAAAAAAAGGGGGGGGGGGGGGAGAGGGGATCAGATTATGGCAGAATGCAGATAGACAGAAGAGAAGTAGCCAAAGTGAACTAAGTTTTGTTGTTGTTGTTGTTGTTTGTTTTTTCATTGTGTAAAAATAAATGTTATACTCACCACCATCCTTCGATTTTCCTTCCCAGTCCTCCAATATTTATTTTGATCTAATACATTTTTTTTTTTTAAATACCATCCAAAAGTCTCCTTTTATTCACATTCACACCAAACAGACTCCGCTTTTCTCCAGACTTGAATCTGGACACAGATTTCCTCTTGCCGTTAGCGTTTCCACCCACTGGAAAACAACCTCTCCCTCCCGCCCTGTCTTTCACAATTTACCCTTTGCTCTTTGTTTTTCTTGTTGCTGGTGGTGGTGGTGGTGGTTACGTTAAGGGAAAAGACGGTGGGATGGGGAGGGGGGAGAGACACGGTTCCTACTTCGATTTCGAAAGATAGAAAGCCTATAGGCATACTTTGGCAAAGGCAAACATTTCTTTACTAAAAAAATATGTGCTTGTCATAAGGAAACGGTTTTCTAGTTGGCTGTACCAAATTACACGAGACCTGACACACGTCTTAATGGTTATAGATACCATCGCTGATGTTATTAATCAGCTCTCTGTTTTGTAATAAATCTACAAGACTGCACACATGTGTGTCGAGTTGAAGAAATGTACGCATAACACTCCACTGAGTGCCTGTTAACACGCATGTGTACAAGGTATGTGCTACTCAAGGTCATTATTCGATGAACGCTTCTGGCAAGAGTAGGCAAAAAATCTATCATCAGCCCCTCGCAAAGAACAATTTAGACGGATACAACAAGAATGAAGTTAGGCCATACTCGAGTGATTTGAAAAGAGAGGGAGAGAGAGAGAGAAAGAGAGAAAACAAACAAACAAACAAGAACATAGCCTTGTCATGGCTTTGTGGGTACCCACTTTCAAATGAATTTGCTTATGGACTTAATGACTACAAGGATGGAGTTACATGATAAATGAACGACCTTTTCTGTTGTTTATCTGTTGTTGTGGTTGTTGTTGTTGTGCTGTTGTTTTTGTTGACAGTCTCCATCGCTAACAGTAGTTCTGTTTCAACAATAATTTAAGCCAACATCATTCTTACACTGAGATCTTCAACTATTTACCGATGATTATTATCATGTGTGTATATGGAGGAGAGAGAGGGGATTGGAAGATGGAGGAACACAGCATACGGATACAATCTAATCCAGCTTCTTCACAGTAGATCATATTATGGGAAACATCTGTAGCAAATTATTACCAATCATTGTATTTCAGCTGAAACTGTTACATTACAGTGTTAGATCTTCATGAAGACACCCATATATTTATGCTTGAGGAATGGAAGTCTACGCTTTCAAACTGACAGATGAAATAAAACAGTACAATGTTATGATATGCCGTACCGTTTGGAAAGAGAATTCCTCTGTCATGTATTACAAGCAAAGCGAGTTTCTGACCTGATTTATCCTTAATACTAGAGGAATCAAGCCACATTTACTGCTGAAAATAGCTCTGCGTCCATTAACAGAAACTCTCAAAAAACGACAGTGTTTGATTACGGTAACATCATCACCCAATGACTAATCAAGACAACTTGACTTGAAACTGGTTCCACAAAACCGGACAGAAACAAACTACACGTTTTTCAGTCTTGTTCTCAATGCAACATGACTCAGATGCCACTTAATCTTAGAAAAATGACACTAAAAACCGCGTTGGACATCAGTGTACTGTTTATTCATGTTAAAGAAATGACGAGTAATGCCTTAAAAAGCAATGTAACATTGGTGTATTGCTACAGAATTGTATAATGTGTTGGAGAAAAATTAATGATAAAAATAAAAATAATTTATAAAAACATCTTTGTGCGAAGAATAATCACCACGTCATGAGGCAAATCGGCACCATGATACTGCAACATTTCAATTTCAAGTCAATTTAGCTCTAATCTTTTCTCCTGTTCCTTGACTCCAACACTTAGGTCCTCCTCTGCAATGGGAACAATATTCAGTCTGCCCAACTGGTTATGTAAAGCAGGGGTTCCCAGATTAGACGGTATTGCCCTAGAGGGAGGGGGGGCACAGGACGATGAGCGTTTTCAAGGGGGGGGGGCGCTGAAAGGTTGGGGAGGGACGTCAGAGGTGGGGCTGGGAATGACCAAAAGGCAGAGCAATGTCATAGAACTAGGGATACGTGAAGCAAAATCACATACATCGGACCAGGTTTCTATCAACTTTATTGATAAAACTTAGAGCTTGAGGAGGTGTGTTTCACAAATACTCAAGTGAAATCTGAAACGAATTCTCTCGGTTTTGGGGGAGGGACGGGGGCGATGCGGAAGTCTTCTGGGGGCCAAGTAGGCGGCAATTCGGAAAGTTTGGTTAGCACCATTGATTTAAAGCATCTCTCTCTCCCAGTCAAAGTCTCAAGGCATCGTTATAAAAATTTCTTCTGTCTTTGCATAATATCTGCGGCAACTGCGAACAACACCTGAGAATGGTTTCCAGTTTATGGATAATGATAGTATAAAAATCGCCACAGTCCACAGCAATGCTCTGTGGCTCTTCAAGCATCTAAGAGGGCAGATAACCCTACAGGTGTCGAGATGGTCGAATTGGTCAAAGACTCATTCAAAATATTATAGATTGCACAGGAATTCCAACGACACACAAAGGCAGTGCGGTAACATGGACCTCAGATAATCACCTTCAAATAGACAATGTCATTTCGTAAACATGAATATGGCTGCCATCAAAGAGATCTGAAATCCTGCCTGCTTTTTCATGCGTTTCTCTTCACAGTTTGAGGGTTAAAATGATTTTTTAAAATACACACACAATCAAACAAGCAGACAAAAAATGGGTGTGGCACAGTAAAAGAAGCTCGAGACCCTTTGTCCGTTGTTTATCTCATTACCTTCAACACTTTTTTTAAAAATTTTATAAAATTTGTTTTCTTTGCATCTTGAATCGTACAAATTCCTAATTTGCCAAAAGACGAACATGAGACAGATTCTTCTGTGAGGGAGAGAGAGGAAAATATCAATTTCAACACTGTTGAATGTAACGATGTAAACAACGAACAAAGAGTCACGACAACATTCAGTGGATCTACCGAACAAAATAGAAATGCCAGGGATAATCTTTCTGTTATAAAAATGTTTGGGGGTTAATTTTACACCACTTGTTAGTTGTTTGGAGTGTCATCGAGAGAACTAACTCACAAACTGATGACACTTTTGGCAACTCGTGACATTTACTCTATTAGTCAGACCAAAACTACGTATTAAAAAATGCACAACATCAGGACATACGAGCAAACATATTACAAAGATGCTTTGTTTAAAGCTTGATAAATGTAGATATTAACAGCGGATATGGGCGTCTGGTCAGGAGTTACATGATAAAAGACAGTGACTCCTTCAAAAGTTAAAGGAAATATTTATTTCAATAAATTAAAATAGTACATTGCCTTGTAAATGGCAGTTCTGAAATCATGTTTAAATCAAAGCGGACTCCAGTATTGGTGAAATATTGACAGTAGATCGACTCTTCTTTGGATATCAGTTTTAAAACCAAATTTCAATTTCTAGGCCTCTGTTTGCTGGTTCTTTTTTAGTACGGATTCTCGATTCGTGAGAAGAGCGACTCGTGCATTGTCTAAATTTGTTCTGTCCACGAGGCCAGCCTTTTACACAACCAGACGTCCCAGCTCTGATATCAAACACAGAGCTCGTTGTTTGTGGTCCACACATGGATCAACGTGTAGTACCGACACTTTCAGATGTGCAATACCTCTCTACCCTTTGGACTGTCATCGTAAAAGGTATTTGACATACGAAACATTATATAAAAATTAAACATTATTTAAACACCCACCTCTGGCTAGACAGACGGACAGATACAAACTGAACAGACTGACAGACAGACAGACAGACAGACAAAGCAGAAATACAAACTAACAGAGAGACTGACAGAAGACAGTGTGGTTACGAACTCAAATGATAGGTCAATCGTCTGTCAAGAAAATCCGATGATTTCCAATCCATTGGTTACATTGTCTATAGTTTACGTCAGAATACCATCTAGAATCTAACTCTAACCACTCCATGGAAATTTCAAACAGACCACAAACTATTTCAATGTTTACCGTAACTGGATCACGTCACTATCGCATCACCCGAGGACACTGTATTGTAATGTATTGGTTTTTCAGCTGTCCACCATCAGCTTGTACCCGGTAACCTCTGACCTGTCATATATCTACAACATCAGTCATATCAGGGAGGTCAAGGCAAACAGTCAGGCAGACAGTTGACAGACAGACAGACTGATAGCTGACAGACAGACAGACAGATAAACATTCAGGCAGTAAGACAGATACACACGCAAGCTTGCTTGCACACAAACTTACCCACACACATAGAGTAAGAGACAAACAGACAGACATACGTACATAGAGGCGTGCAAACTGATCGACTGAAATAAGAGGCAAAAACGGTGACTGATTCGGAATCACACAAACACACATACACATACACACACAAACACACATAACCAAATAATGGGATAGGAGAGTCGAAGTGCCCATAAAGTAAAGAACATAAGGGTTCTTTTTAACTGTTTTGAATTACTCACTGCTGACGTGAGCTTAAAATAAATTAAAGAGAACACGATCGCTTATTTCTATATAGCTATGGACACCTTACTTTTATAACCAGTTCACTATAAGTACCAACAGGCGTTCTCTTGTCGCATGATTAACTCATTGTGTCCCGTGCTGACCCTGAGGTGTTAACGTGCGTACAACATATCTAACAGTTCAAGGGATTAAAAATCCCCTGGAAAAACAAACAACTTGAGTTTTCACACCCATGGGCAAATAGCATACTTTTCCTTTTCAGTCCGTCTGACTGGCTTTACACTCAGTTAACAAAGAGGCAGCCGTGTTCAAAGAGTTCAGATGTTTCGTTCCCAAATCTGAAGTTGAATTTGGCTGTTTACATTTTTCCAAAACACCTCTGAACAAAGCGAATCCGATATTTGTTTGTGTGGAAGGGCAACGTGGGAGAATGACCTGAGATCTGCAATGACATGTCTTTCTGACATACAGTAATGACATGTGTTTCTGACATACTGTAATGACATGACTGTGTTTCTACATACATAAAAAGTACCACCGTTTCGTGACCGAGTCGACTCCATAGAATTGTTGCTATGCCTAAATTGATAAGAAAATGCTCAACCTTTGAACCAGTTGGAGCCTTTTTCTACATCCGTGTGAGATCAAATTTTGTTGGTGAGAGGAAGGAAGGACGCTATGAAAGCAGGAGGAATGACAGACAGACAGACCGACAGACAGACAGACAGGCAGACAGACAGGCAGCCAGACAGACAGACAGGACAGACAGATAGATAACGGCAAATAAAGAGTGCAAATATCTGTGGAACTGGGCTGATCTATTCGTGTTTCTGTACCAGGAACTGTAATTTATGCAACCATTATCATCTCCACTGCAGAGGGTCTGTGTCCCGCGTTCTCCTGACAGACTAACATTAAACTGATTCGGGTAACTGGCTAACCAATGTTGCTGACTGTTTCTTTTTTACTTATCTGATTACTCCTCTTTGATAAACACAAGGATTGCTGAGCAAAGTTATTAATGAGATAAACAAATCACTCTGGCACTCTTGTTGCGTCAAAGGCAGAGCATTATTTCATGGTGCAAGAAAAGTGTTTTATTCTTAATCTTATCTTGCAATAATTGCGTCCAATTTTTGAACACTTAATATCCCCCTCCCCCTTCCCCGAAAAAAAAAATAATATATGAGTCGCGTTTCTGTTTGTTTACTTGTTTATTTTTTCTTTATAAAAGGCTACTTGTTCCCCCCCCCCCCCCCGCCATCCTTCCCCGTGGCTGGCTCACGAACAACACACTCTATTGGAGGTAGTTGATCGCCATTTACTACGCCGAGTTTTCGGTACAGAAGTCGCAATTTAAAAAAAAAATAAATAAATCGATCACGCTTTTCGTATCAAAACATTCATATTAACCGCAGGAGAAGCATACGATTTGTGGTAATATCACTGGGAACAACTGTCACTTTTCTGCCTGAAAAGTTTTCCCAGATTCTGGCTATGAAGGGCTAAATGTCAATCCATGACCTTGCTCGCTCCACTTCTCAACTTTCCCCTCTTTTGCCTAGCGTATTTCCCTTCCTCAAGTACCATGCACAGAGCACACTATCTCATCGTCAAATCGTTATCAAGTGTGCTCTGGTGCTTTCGTACAGCAGGCACTTGTAACTGCACTGTATCTGTTCACACTTGAAAGCTAAACTGTCGTATGTGCCAAGGCCATTCTTTTGACAAATCCCATTTATGAGGAGTTAAGACATTTTTTTTTTTTTTTTTGTAAAAAATGAAAATCACTTGATCTTGCATAATAATGACATTGCATTCAGTCACTTTTTTAAAAAAAACTACATGCATCGGGCAGTTTGGTCTTCAAAGTTGGAATTACTTATTTCTCAGGCTTTCAATCAGGCTTTCAAGGGCTGCAATGTACCTAAGTCCGTTTCTGGGCACATAAATATCTTGAACTGAAATCTAGAAATAAGTCTAACTATACAATGTTGTTTGAATCGCCCGCAGTGGGTAATCTAGATCTAGCGTCACTTACATCAACAACTAGGTAAGATATTGGCTTTGGTTGGAATTTTAAATGACCAAATTGCAAACCCTGGCAGTAAAAGACATTCACACCTTCCTGGTGAGGAGCTCTCCACTGGACAATATTTCTGCACGTAGGCTCAAAATATGGCGCGTAAACAAATTCATCATCGAAACAACAATTAGTGATGACTTGGTCACCCAAAGACAGACTGAATTACTGTTTCAATTTTTGTATATTTGTTTGTTTGTTTGTGTTGGGATTTAACGACACATCACCATGATCACAGCTATATTGTGTCAAATATGGTAAAAGACGTTTACACATCAAGAAGAAGCGAGGTAAGAAAGCGGGACAGAAGACAGGAGCAAGGAGAGAATAAAGAGATGTCTTCCCTGGAATGTCGAGGATAGCACTTCATGGAAGACAACCCCCAAATGACGGACTAACACCCCCTGGAGGTGGGAGCAGAGAATCTACTTATAAACCCGGGCCCCCGCAGGGGCCATTTTTGTATGGTGTTGAGGAAAACAAACCCACATGAAAAACAATTAGATCTTCCTTCATCCACTGACAAACAATAAGCTTCTTGCTAGTAGTCGAACTGGTACCTAGTTGTTTCCATAAAGTCAAGTAACCAAAATAGTAGTAGAGTCATTTATAATGTAACAAACAAGCAAAATTAATTAACAAGTAAAATTGGCATGACTGTTGTTTTTTTTACATCTAGCGACATCGCATCGTGTGAGAGTTTGCAAGTGAAGGGCAGTGATGCTATATTCATATAATAGCAATGTTCAGCGAAGTGGCTTACAAGTCCAGTAGGCCCAAAGAGTAAAGATATTCTACTTTTTAAAAACGGTTCGCCAGTGGAGTTAAACGATATGACGCAAAGCTATTGCCTCTGCATATCGCCAAGCTCAGGCCACAATCGCCTGCACCATTCTGGGACCAAATGAGGCCAGGGCGTGCTAAACTATACAGGCTGAGTGTTCTACTTTGCTCTAAAAAAAACAACGTTGAAATTCGACAAAAGTTGGACCATTTGAAAAAAAAAAGAAAAAAACATGTGCAGGGTGTTATAATATAGTGAAATTGAAAATGTGTTGTTTTTCACTTTTCTCAAACTAGCCAAAGAGCCAAAAAGTCGAGCATGACGGTATCAGGGAGGATAAAATAAGGCTGTCCAGGATGGTTATAGTTTTCATAAGCTTTTCAACTTCCTGCAGTGGTGGTTATCTCAGCTGTCCACAACCGTGGTCAACAAATAACGCAGCACTATTGTATTATAGTCTGTCCAGGATCACCGATTTCTGTCAAATTATAGAATGATTAAACAGATGGTTTTACGCTGATCTTCCTCAACAATCATGAACACAGGATCGTGATGGCCGATATCACTAGTGTGCAATGTTTCACGAGGCGAAATGGAGGGCTCTTGATGGCGGATGTCTGTCCTCACGAGGATTTGAGAAATGAGAAGTGTTTTTTAACATTGGCCATGGAATGGAGATCGCTGTGCCCAACCCTTTACTTCCCTTTGCCAGACAAACGATGAACAAGCAATGTGAAAAGGGTTTGATTAAAAAAATAATAATAAAAATTGCGCAATTTGCCCAAAGACATACACCCTGAAAAAAGTCTTTAAAACATGTGGTATAAGGACAATGTTTCCTTCTTATTGTTAAAATTCTGTCGAAGTTTTTGCTGAACAATCTTTGGAATGACATGAAGTAAAGATATTTTTCTTTCCTCTTTACATTGCTTGATCAACATCAATCTCTTTTGTTTGGCAAAGGAAAGTGATAGGGCTGGTCACAGCAATCTCTCATTCCTTTCTCCTCCAAGCCAAGTTCAGTAAAACGAAACTGTAGTTCATTTACTTCCTTAATCATGAACTCTGGAAATGCCAAGGGCCGATTTGGTCAAAGCATAGTTCACCCTGGAATTTCTCTCTAAACAGCAAGCAGTGTGTCTGGTGACTACAGTCATGATCACCTTAAAGTGTGTAATGTCATTTCCTAAACAACAGTACTATTATTATTATTATTATTATTTAATCATACAAAGCCCAATACTCCAGCAAATTTTTGGAGGCAATTTTTTGGGGTTATAATACACAAATACATGGACAAACACATCGGTGAACATGTTTGTTTGTTTGTTTGTTTGTGTTGGGATTTAACGAGAGATAAGCACGATTACGTCTATAATGTGATAGACAAGGTAAGATACGTTTACACGTCAAGAAGAAGAGAGTGAAGAGAGCGGGACAGAAGAAAAGAGCAAGGAGAGAAAGAAGAGAGAGGGAGAATGCCGAGGGTGGCACTCTATGGGAGACACCCCACCAATGGTGGGCTTACACCGCCTGCAGGTGGGAGCAGAGAGCCTACTTATAAGCCCCGGGC